>JABMBR010008616.1:0-49256 GCA_018881525.1 Meteorus sp. PSUC_FEM 10030008 | reverse complement strand
TATATATTCATATATATATGTAACGTAGCGAGGTGTCCACCCCTAAACAAATTTACGTCCAAGTGCGACGGATATATACGACGTTACTGATAACGCACCACAGTGCACATTCATGCTTGCTTATTTTGGTGCTTTGAGTTTCTTCTCTTTCCTCAGTTTTTGCCGTAATTAAAATCATGTCGTATTTCCTTCAACGCAAATAGAGAAAAAATTATGTTCAACACAGCAATATGTCAATGAAATATTTGAAGTATTACAGCTAATTAATAAAATTCATTGATGCAGAACCGATTAATAGTTGGAATTCGTACTTGAGATGAAATGAAAAAAAAATTCGAAGGAACTAAAATAAAAATTGAAATATTGCGATGAATCGTGTGTATTTATTTCTAATATCACGATACCGTGCAATTAATTTTATTCCATGTAATGAAGAAAAAATCGACGAATTATTCTTTCATCGTTGATGGAGAAATAAAAAAGGGATAAATGAAAAATTTGCCGTCATGCTCATTCAGCACATATCGCCTTTTACCCCCTGTGTCGAGTTATTTGTCCAGGATTCCTCTCGCACTTTCGTGCTGTTCATCTGTACCCGTATATATATCTATAGACACCTATATCGAAGTGGATACTTTTATGGTGAACGCGCGTGGTCGTGACGTAGAAGAAAGTTGCACACGCGCTGCTTAATAATATTCTCACATTGAAACGAATCATCCTCACCACATCAGTGCTAAGAGTCCCAATGTGCAGACGAGTTAATAAAAGCCATACAGTGGATCTCTTCGTTGGTCACGATATCGACAATTAATATTAAACGTTCCAGGGGGGCATTCATACACACACACACACACACACACATCCATACAAACTGAAAACAAATAAAGATAAAAGACAATTCAACCCAATGAAACATTGAATTCGGCATGTGCGATAATATTTAACAAGTCACGAAACTGCAGCAGTGAATAAAACAAACTTCCACGCCAATCATCTCCACATGAGTATGGAGTTTTCAATTTTATTTATTAGTATATATATGAGCGATGCAGACGAGCCGGACATCCGAACAGACATGATCATTATTTTCCAATCAAAAAACACTCGCATCGAAACAAATAACTCTTACAGTATGATGTTACTTCGATTTATTTGTCGAAATCGGAATTCTTTCATGTACTCCAAACTTGTCTATAAATGAAGTGTTCCACGATTTTTTTCTGGGCTTACATCCACCTATCCATGTGTGGATTTCCATCTATCCATGCACATATTCTTGTTCAATGACGTGGAATTAATTCAATCTTTGACAAAACAATTTTCTGAAGGACATACATGCAAGTGTCCATTCTCATCGATGTATATGAAAAATAGAACACACAAACGAGGATACATGTGAGAACGTATACACATAATAACATGTATCTATATATGAAGAGAATTTCATATTTCCTCTTGGGAAAATTGAAAAACCAACGCTTTCCTGTCCTCATATCATAACGACAGCTGTCTCGCGAGTGGATTTAAATTCTAAAGGGTCTGATGATGTCTATTTGAAAAATAGAATAGCAGTAATAAAAAAAAGAAAAGCTGCATTGTCACGTATGCTATTTTTAATATCTCCAATGATCAAAGCAATTTCTTGTTTCCATGCATTTATATATATACAATGTATGTACATAAATTGCTTGTACGTATTATTCTTGATTCATTGAATAGTCTGGGCTCGAAATGCCAGTAAAGTACTCGTGCATTCGATTGGCATCCGTTTATTTTTTCCCATCACATCGATTAAAACGGCGCGCTCCCATCTCCCATCGTCTTTTATCCTTAAACATCTACATACTCTATGCCATCTATTTATAGTAATTTGGCTTGAAGCCGACAATGTTACCTGGAACCAACGGCCAGTATGAACGATAAGGGATCGTCCTTGCCTCTTTAGAACGATGGGATATATATTTATATATGTATTTACCTTTCCAATGGTAGGGAATTAAAACTTGAAAATTCGCTTCATGTTCTGACTACCGAGAATGAGAATGTGTTTTGCATTAACGATGTAGTCGCGTTCACCTTAAGTCAATCACGCATGCGGTTTTGTTTTCAACTCCATCGTTGCAGTTTTGTGCATAATTATACAATAATTCTCCAACTATTGACAAAAATTTCAATATTTCTAATTCACCAGCAAGTAATTAAATTATTCAGGAGTGAATTTATACACGAGCGATTGGAAATTTCCTCTTTATTTTAAATTTGAGTCTAGTGATATAGAAATTTTTGAGGAATTTTTTTTCTGAATGTTAAACTAAAATTTTTCCGAGAAGATAACGGATTTAATTCAACTAAATTTCGAGTATCTCCACAGATACGATTCGATGAATTTCGTGAGAATCGAATCAAAATTTAAATATTTTATGAGTAATTTTACCAATAATAATAATAAATCTGTGATCGCAGAGTCCCAATGAAAGAAGACAAAGAGAGAGGTGGATTCGAGGATCGTGTATATGTATATAAATATATTTTGCAGTTGCGAGACCATGCCCAGGAGTTAGAGACGCATGTGTGTATGTATATAAATATCTACATAACGATAAGTTGGAGATTGTATCACTGGTTTTGCGCGGAGGCAAAACGCGAATGTTGTTACATTCAAATTAGAGTGGACAACGTTCTATGTGTGGCTGTGGCAGTATATGGTATCCTGGCGGCATTGTGAACGTTGCACGTTCAAACTCGTCGACGTCGTCACTGACTTTATGCTGTAAGCACACAGTCCTCGAAACATCCACAGTACATGCAGACAGTCAACATAGTCAGACCGTCGTATTCAAAGCAGCGGGTGGGAAATAATGACCAGACAAAATGAAAAATCGAAAATAAATAGTCCGATGAAAATAGAGGAACACAAAATAAATGAAGAAACATGAAGAGGAAGTTGAAGTGAAGACGAAGTTAACCTGGAAATGCTTCCTAGAACTCAACGACTATGCGATTAAATTTATAAGCGATGAATCTGTGTTGTCTTCAATGTTCGAGAAGAAGAGGAAGACTCGATTTTTCCCTTCAAATAGGAGAATTTCAATACAACCGTACATTCAACAAACACTCAGACGATATTCTATACACCCTACCCTCTTTTTCACTTTTTTTATTCTCCTCTCTTCACGACATTTTTTCTATTTTTTCATTTTTTCTTCATTATTTTTTTACACGTTGTTGCCATTCAGTTGTTGGTGGAGTTTATTACTACTATTTTTTATTTGTTTTTATCTTTTTCGAAAGACCGCGAGAACGGATCGGGAACTGGAAGAGAAGACGGGTCCGACTGGAATTGGGAATTTATCGTTCCTCGAACTCAAAGAAAGTCTTAAGCATTCTGCATCTTTATATATGTATATAGAAAACCCGGTTTTGGGAGCAAACCGACTGGCGAATAGTTGATGGTGCCCCCGCTGACGCGGCGCCGATCACCCACCGGCCACATCTACTGCCACATCCTTGCGCACGTAACCGCCCCGCAATAAAATTCTTTTTCTACTTGTTTGTCGTAAAAATCCTCGAGCCGTCATTTATCCTGCACGAAAACAGCTAAAACGATATTGCGATTTGATACAAAGAGATAATATTAATTAAATATTCATTCTTGTTTGTGAAGTTGCGTCTAGTCGTCTAGTAGAGAACGGAAGCTAATCAGACGCCGGACGTAACGTCTATTTATCCAGACGATTTCATTCTTCGAGTGCAAAGAACCCACGTAAATATATAAATAAATATATATCTATAGAACAAACGACCTTGCCGATCTAGTTACATTCTTTGCACGCATCTACGTACACACTTCGCGGAAATTCTCGTGTGACCGCACGTATGTAGCCTCACGTGACGCTTAAACAATGACTCTAGTGTCAATTGGTCTTGTGTGTACGTAGTACGAATGACAAATACCATTTCATATCGATACATATTATCTCATTATTTCTATCAATAACTAATGTTATAATCAACTGATTTACGTATGTTTTAGTATTCTGTTCCTCATATGCAATTTCGCACGTGTCTTCGTCTCCCAAGTGACTTCACCCGTGGATGTTTGCTCCATTTCAATTATCTGCGAAAATAAAACCATCATACGAATTGGATGATCCAATAATTCAATGAAGGATTTCAATAGAATATGAAGAAACATGAAATTTATAATTTATTACCGAGAGTGTAACTCCTTTTTTCCTTTCATTGGTGCGATCCATGAATTTATGTATATTCGTTAGTGGCAAGAGGATGCGGATGAGAGTAGGATCGAGTTTGTGGTCGAGGGAAAAGAGTAAGTGCCAGAGTGAGTTCGAAAGAGGGAGAGAGAGAGAGGTTGGCGTGAGAGTTTGGAAAGCAAAGAAGCGGAACTGCGGCGAAGGAAGAGTGACGCCCCTTCCAGTAAAGTACGACTCTGTTTACTTGCGAGCTAATGGCCGCCGGATCGAGCAGCGTCGTCCAGCGTGGAAGTCGAATGACTCTTTGAAACCTCCTGGTACGGTAAATAAAATAGCACACCATGGGGGAGGACGAGGCTGAGAATCGACATAATTTAGAACAAAGGAGAGCGAGAAATGTATTGGAAGTTCGTTTGTTTGCTTATTTGGTCTATTCTTGTTGATAGAAAAAAAATTGATAGCGAATGAATTCAGATCTATGAGGAATCGGAATGGAAATGTTTGACATTTCCATCTAATTTGAAATGCAGAATGATCTTCCATGAATCTGAAATTAAAAGGAATTATTACCTCCTCGCATAATTTTGATTGCTCGAATATGTGTTCGCATTTATATTTCACTGGAGATGTTCAATTATGTCAGCACGTGTCATCTATTTCTGTGCTGATTCGTCGTGGGCGATGAATTGAAATTGACGTTGATATCAAGAAACAGAGTCAGAAAGAAATACCAATGACACTTGTCCTTTATATCATTTGATCTGTTCATCATATGACCAAATGTTTCACATATCAACATACAAATATGAGAATGCGCTCTGTCATCCCAAAAATTGGCAAACAGTCGAATTATCCAGTAAAGTAAAAACTCTGCCAACATTTCCTAGAAATCTTTATTCTTTCATGTATTTCCTGCTGTCGAAGCCGGAATTAGAGTTGATTTCTTTTGATTTTTTTCGCATAGTCAACTATGATTGTAAAATTTCAGTCTGTCCTACTTGCAAGATCATTGATAAGAGAATTGTAATAACCAATGGCAATTATTTCTGAAACTGCTGTTCACAATATGTAGCCACCCAAACGATTATGTAATTTATACCAACAAAATAATATATTGTGATTTAATAAGACAGGCGACTGGTTGGAAAGTACGACTGTTGCATGCGACGCGATGTGCCAAAAGATAAGAGTGATACGCGTCTCATTGTCGTTGTAGTTTCGATCAAAATGCACGACGCCTTCGTGCGACCAACAAGCAGACAAGGCAATTGCAATTCGCGATATAAACCAGCATTGGCGCGCGCGATCTACCATCAACTCTTTGGTATTCCCTGTTCAATGTTCTCGGTAATCTCTACTTTCTCCTCACCTTCTTTTTCCATTTTCTTCTTATTTTCTCACTTTCCATTTATACATAGTCTTTTTGTGCGCTACCTGTAATCACGCAATACCGCTTCGTCTAATCAAGATGTGAACATGGTGGTCGTCATTTCCATTATATTCTTCGAGCGTAAATTACTGACAAAATCACAAAATCGATGCGTGAGGTCGTCAATTGTGAAAAAATTCATTAAATCGAATAAAGAAACGTATAAACATTACAAATCCCAACCTCTAACATCAGGAAAGTGGACGACAAACAGTCAGAATGAAAACTTAAAAATTAAAAACAAACACATTGCACAACCACAATTGTCAGCGATATTCATGCAAAATGTGAGGCAGTCTGATATGCGTGGGATATACAGAGCAACGAGGACACGCTGATACCGAAGAGAAAACGAAGAAGACGATGAGAAAGAATCAGTATAAAGGACAGCAAAAGGGGAAACGATGACCGCGCGTCGCGGACGAGTACAACGACGACGACGGCGACGACTAAGAAGAAGGCGATGGGGGAGGAGACGTAGAAAGGATCGGATATATAATGGCACAAAGCTTCTTTGAATCTCTCAACGCGCCGCCTGCTCGCGCGCTATCGGCGATCTGCTGCATCGTATGCAAATCTTCCGCCTTATAAATACATCAGCCTCCACGGATCTTAGGTGCCTAACTCTCTCATCCGTTTCTCTCTCTCTCCCCCTCTTCTCACTGTCTCTCCCTCATCCCTCGGCACTCACTGCAAGAAGATACTGTCACGTATGCATACACTGTTCGAGTTGAAACGTGCAACTAAAAAGAAAAAGAAACAGAACAATAAATAAACGAATCGATGAATATCTGAAAGGAAGATACTGCAGACATGGCCAGACGAAAAAAAAAAGTGACAGAGTAACTCATCGAAAGGGGAGAAAAAGGCAACGAAGAAGATGAAGACTGTGAAAGAGACGCTGCATCAGAGTTTAAGCAGAATAACATGAAAATGAATAGAAAAAATGAGAAGCAAACTATCAATGGCAAAATAAAAGAAGAGCTGCATCTTCCTCTTTTCCAGTCGTTCTGCCGCTCTGGCAATTAAGGCTCGGCTAATTAACGGATAATTAACGAGTGACACTGTAGGAAAGGAGACATTCGGGGGTAGCAGGCGGATCGTGTACCGGGCTACTGCCGCCGCCGCGATCACTATTATATAGTGATTCACCTATACTCATCTCACTCTTATTCCTCCTGTCTATATCCATGTATATATATATATATATACCGATAGCTGATCACTCGATTACCCAAGCTATATGTATACACACTCAAACCCATTTCGCTTATGCGCCGCCTTCTTTCGGCTTTTACAATTCCACCCTCTTTTGGCCTCCGGTGGCATTGTTAATTGTTTGATCGACAAGATTACGTCGCGTCTTACATGTTCACTGTAAAGTGTACGCTGTGTCTGCAACGCTTCGGTTATTTCACTTCTATCAATGCTGATAGACGGAAAAATATTGAAACGTGTGTATATGAAAGTAATCGTGAAAACGAAATTATTCATAAGTCGTTTATGAAGCATAAAACCTGCATCATAATTTTTCATGTCTCTACGGGTTTGCAACGAATATGAAATGTTCTCCACGTATGAGTTACGAAAAAAACAACACGTCAAAATAAATTCGTTTTGATTTGTAATAATTATTGATTCGTTTTGAAAGGATATAAAACTTGAAATCCGATACGAAGTCGCATTTCGCAGAAACTTATTTCATTCGACATAAAATAATTATTGACTCTTACAAGTCATAAATAATTTTATGAAATTTATATCTTTACATTGAAAAAATGAATAAAAAACCAAATATAAACGCTATAAATAAAGAGGGATTGAAAGAGGATTTTATGGAGTGTGTGTGTCTGTGTGTATGCACCTGGTGCGATCAGAGAAGATCGATGTGCCGGTTAATTGGCAGTTCGTCTTCACCATATAGATGCATATCCCATGTGACATCTCCACACACACATTCGTCGTCTTGATTCACCCCCGCATATACTTAAATTACCCATCACGCTCACGGTGTAAATAGATCTTCACAGCAGTTGGTGAATATATACATAAACACAATAACACGCAGGTCAATTAAGGCGGTTCGCCAGCCACTTACATATCCCAAGCAACTCGCGCATCACGTCCCAACCGCCAACTTCTTCGCTCATTAAGATATTCAACCATCTTAACTATACTCCCTGATTCACTTTCTTATCCCCCCCCTGCTCTTCCGCGCCATTTCAACTCATTCACCCAAGTCTTATCTTCTGTGCGACAGCGCTCACTCAACAATCAGGCCACTGCCTCCGCATTGTCAATCACACACTGATGTCCATGTCTCTGTCTCTCAATCTATTTCTCTCTGCAGCTTTCTCTTTTACCCAACGTCTTATTCGTTCAAACTCTCCCTTTTGCTTTGTACCATCGTGTCTTTCGACAGTCCATCTCAATGACACGACCACGCCATGCAGATCGTATCTTACATCTAATCGACCCGAGTAATTGATACGAATAAAGATATCAACGCACCTCAATCAATTTCTCTCGCAAAAGTCTCTTCAACGTATATGCATACAATGTGATACGCAATGGAAGAAAAAAAAGGATCAGTGTAGGGTTGGATCAAACATCAATAGTGATAAAATTCAGACCATGCCAATTGTTTAATTGTGATTGGATTTCTAAGACTTTCAACAATTATGAAATCATAAATATTGATTAGAATTCCCCCTATCATTCCCAATCATTCCTTATGTTTCTAGCGAAATGACAAAATCTGTTGCTTTTGACCGCATCTATAACGTCCCAACGGGAAAACGTCACACTATCAGTAACCCTGTATATTAATTATGTAGAGATGGGGAGTGAAAGTAAAAATTATATTAGATTCTGAATACTTAATAATCCATGACGTTGGAAACTTCGGCAACTCTATAAAGTTCGGAAGTAAGGACAAGGGAAACTCTTGGTCAGCCGGAGGGGTTTCCTCGAGGAACTATATTCGTACATATATACAGAAGATGCTCCTGCATTCCTTGTCATGAAGACGTGGCCTCTCAAAAGCATTCTCCCTACTCCGCGTCGCGTTTCTCAACTTCACCCTGACAGCAATTCAAAAGTAACTGACTATACGTACATATATATTCTGCGTACATACACCTGGCTCTTACAAGGGATGATGCAAAGATGATGGCGAAGCTTTTGGAGAATGAGAAGGACTGAACCTTACATGGAAGGATACGCGAAGCGCACACAGCACAACGGGTGCGGGTAATGCCAGAGAGTAGACTTAGAAAGTGGCGCGTCGAGACGCCGTAACTTCTTCCACCCTTGTGCCAGCCTGACGCCGACGAGAACCCCACCAAGAGGATATACACGTAAGTTTGCCCGCGGCGACACGCTCTCGCCGGTTTCTCTACCATCACTATCACCACCACCGACCTCCTCGTGCTCGATTTCACCGCACTCACCCCCCGACGGTCACCATGCTATTCCGCAATGTCCTATCCCATCATATCCTACAGTGTCATATACCTACACATACATTCACATACACCTCTTTCTCTCCTTTTTCCCCTATTACCCTGTCCATATAACACATATACATGTGGTGGTATTTCCACCCATTCGCCTTCCGGCGTTTCGCCAAGTCACGAGTTATCACTACCTTTCACGAATTACTGCAAATTGGTTCGAGCATTTCTTTCTTTTTTTCTCTTACTCTTTTTTGGTTTATTTCCTACTTTTCTTTTTCAAATAAATTTTTCCATTGCAATACTTGTATGTCAAAATATTTAATTGAGGGTAGTTTATTTAGTATGGATTTGATTATAATACTCACCAGCATTAGTGTCATGACCCAATCTGTTCCAGAGAAAAACATGACATCATCAAGTCGGCGAAAGCGCAACAGCTATAAGAAATGATCCCTCCAATTTATGCAGTCCTGTTCTGTCTGGGAACAGTCTGGGTGGATAAAGAATATAATCCAGAATGAAATTAAACATAATTATCATCCCTGTGTGCTATTTCTAGTTTAACCAATTCCGCCTTTGTCCAGCAAAATGGAAAGACCACTGCTAATACAACATTGCCATTCTTTCTTTCGTTCTATGGAGATATAAATTTCGTGAGACAAGTTGAAAAGTGAAATATAGACAATATGAATATTTTATAACAATGTTTTTGGGTAAATTCTCAATTTCACCACGTGTATATATACATGTGCGTGTGTATGCGGTCGCGGTACAATCCGATTCGTAAATAAAGTTGGCAAAAGGGGGCAAACTGCATTTGTGCACGCCCACGTAACTTCCATAATGGCGCAACGATTCCGGGGCGAAACGCTATACGAGACAAAGTAGAAAATGTAGAGGCGAAGAGAGAGTGAGAATGAGGGTGCGAGTGAAACAAATGAGAGAGAAGTGTATTGCGGAAAACAGTATAATGATTGCGTGTTCAGAAGCAATGAGTTGAGCTATGGGTAAAGCACCCACTGTCTCGCTCATTCTCTCTAGACGCGAAGGAGCCTCACCCAAAGTCAATGATCGTGGTAGATGCAAGGGTGTCAAAGTGGAGGTAGTGCGGGGTGGTACCATCACATCTCTCAGCAATATCGCCTTGTATTGTACAGGGTTGTTTAAACCTATATAATATATACCACTCTACACAAAAGCTTTACTCACGATAGCAAAGACGAACAAAACCATACTTGGACATCACGCTATGTTGAGGTGCTTTCAACCTGCTAAACGGGGGATGAAGTCAAGGGTGCGGGATGTACTGACGTAATTTTATAGATGTAAGATCTTGATACAAGAGTTTCATTTCATTTTCAATATCATTATGTAACGTTTAACTTTCATTTAATGAATTGCAGTGCATATATTGGATAATGGAGAAGGAACATCATCTTCAGAGATGCTCTGCAATGCATTCTGAATTCTGCAGCAGGATAATCATTCGCATGATGAACTATACAATTGAATTAAATGAATACTATCACGAATGAATTTGATTTCATGTCAATGTGTAACAAAAGAGTGGAACCAGAAATACATTTTTGGCGATTTCTCAACATCATTATGAAAGTGATGCATATTGCTCACATTTCGAACCAAATTTTCCTCTATGAATGTAAAAAAACGAAGAAATACCTTATAATCATGTTATATTTTAGAAGCATTCCAAAATTCAGCGAGCAAGATACAAGACACCTAACTAGTCTGCACCATACATTCACATGCACATATACATAGTACATACCCACACCTGACAGCGTGGCAAAAGCGAGGTGAAGGGTATGAGGGTCGATGAATTTCGCACGCAGTCGGGTACATCTAGTAGAAGCACACTTAACTATGCCAGACTACCGACTACGTCGGGGGGGTTATATATAGGGGTTGGACTAGGACTGACTATGCTAGGCACGCGAGGGAGCTGCTTGTGTAAATTCTCTCCGAAATGAGAGTGTCACCGCTCTCTCGAGCGCGTTCACTCTCTTCCTCCCTTGCCACCACGCCAATTCGACCGACAGCCCCCAACTTGCCCCCCATTTCCACTTATACCCTGTCCTTTCTCTTGTGCCCTCCCATAACCACCACCTTGCAAGTAAACTCGACGTCCTGCCACACGTATAACCTGCACCTACCAATGTTGGTACTTTGTTCTATAGCTACATTTATATATCCTACCTCGTATACCGCATGAATTCTCAATGAGACTCTATGCGTTCTCTTCCAGTATCTCTCTCACTTTATTCTCATCTCATAAAGTTGCTTTGTTGTATATAGATATTTATATATATTCAAAAATATTTTCCACTCTTGCACAATTGCAGGTTTTTCACGATTATTCCAACTCTTCTGTCTTTTTTCAACTTGTATGTGAATCTTCGGTCCGGTTTAGCAGCTATAAATTCGTCAGTTAGTATATACACATGCAGATATGTCGAGCGAGGTGGGAGATGCGACGTGAAGAGGAAGGAGAATGCGTCGATGAATACGAAATATAGTCAGTGATGTATATGTATATATGTTTCGAAAGATAATCACATCGAGATGCACACGGAACATCTTGCTGGAATGCTACAGCAATCCAGAATATTTTTCGCGTCTCGCTGTTCTGTATCTACAAGAAGAATTCGTAAATTATTATATCACACACGTTTTGTATCAATATTTATTTGTCAATGTGTCTTTCAATATCACTTGGAGATAGAATGATAAACAGAAGAGAACATTCATATTTTTTATCGTATTATTTTATTCATTTATTCATCTTATTCTCTCGAACATGCAAATATGACAAGTGAATGTTATTACATTCTGTTCACATTGTATGAAAATTTATTATTGAGTCGTTCATATACTGATCAACCGGGGATGAACTTTTTAAACATTCCGTTCACATTATTTCTTACAGTCAGCAATACAACGGAAAAATGAACGAATAGTTGCACATTCAGTAAACGGTAAATGCAGTCATTTTCTTATAAATATATATGGAAAGTGGTGATGATGCAAGGAACGTTCTTTGCAATTTCACTGTGCATATTTCAGCGACGTGCAATTGTGTATTCTCAACGAAGCGACAAGATCGTACAGCATACATAGAACGCGAGTAAACAAGTTTGCCAAACCTATTTCCTCAACTCTTGCCTCTCGGTGGAGTCATGGATCACTGCGTTGGTGACACGTGGTATAGTTTACCCCTCTACACAAATCCAAAACTTACGATATATATTTGTGTAATGGTGATTGTGCATGGGGTATACAAAGAAAAACATATAGATAACTGAATACGTTACAACGCATAATTGCGAACCAGCACACGAAATGTGCAAGTGAATTGATAACAAAATGTGATGAATGTTTGGGATTTGAGCGATATCAATTTTTCAACTTTTCCATCATCGTATTCCTCCTTTGACATTTCATTTTGAATGATGCTTGTCAGAATCTTTGGATTCAAATAATTGTCACGACAGAATCCTCATAATTCAGTCAAAATGTCGGACCCGGTCATCTATTATCACTGTAGAACTTATCGCATCCTGACTCTTCCCCATTTTATTTGATTTCAAGATAAAAATTTTTGGAATGCTACCCCGAAATTCCACACACAAATCCGTCAATTTGTCACAATGTTCAAACGCTCATACCTTATTTATATCTTTGTCGGAACCTACTTGATTATTAATGGAAATCCATGGTGAATCAATTGTATACATATAAACATTGAATGTTTTATACCCAGAAATCCGTATGAATGAGCTAAATAATTTGGGTGAGGATGTTTCGAAACGTTATTCAAGCAGGAGTAATTCTATGTCGCGCGGAAACGCATACGTAATAAGCCTCAACGATAGAGGGTTCCTGTGTGATCCTACCATACATGTGAAGCTATCAGAGATGCGAGGGTGCGGATATATTGTAAATAAAACTGAAACAGAGGGAAAGTGAAAAGTGGAGATGGGAGAGGTGCTTCAACGTTCGTCAAAATGCATAAGAGAGAAAGAGTGCGTGATCTACACGGAAAACAAAAGATGAAGAAAATACGAACAGAGAAAAAGAGGAAAAAAGTTGGTGTGTGGCATGCGGGCCACGTTTCCCTTATTTATCGTTTCCCGATGCTTATGTTTTACTAGGCCCGGGCCGTGCCGCAGTACACGATAACGCTATGGCAAGGGTAGAATCACTGAGGCAACCAATAACGTGATGTATTATACATAATGCATGGCCCATCTCCGACCAGGGCGTGTGCTACCTGCGCACGTGTTTAGCTAACATGTATTGACGCTATACCATCGCGAAATATCTCAGTGTGTCTCTCTGTCTCTCGATGTTGCTCCCGTCGTCCGCCTCGTCCGCCTCGTCCTTCTCACATATACTACTCATGTTTCCATGCAACACCACCACTACTACCAAATTGTGGAGAAACCCCCTTCAATAATGGATCGTCGCGAGAGACGAATTTGATTTCGAGTAGCAACGTTACGCTAACAACGCGCGAACGCCAGTCCGGGGTAAATCCATTTGCGAACGAAAGTGCTATTGGATGTTCTTGTATTTTGGTTGGCGCATTTTGCATACTGATATATTGAGCAAAACACATAATACACTTTGCGCATCTCAATCATTAATGCTGATGAATTTCCATTTGTTGTATAATTTAATTAATTGATTTGATGTGAAGGCATGGATGCTATTCGGATACTACATGCAGATATCATCAAAATTATTAGATGTGTTCAATAGTTTTGTTATGAGTTCTATATCTTGTTTGAACAGGTTTCATTCGGAATGAAAGATTTGATATGTGTGTGTGGATAGAATTTTTAACGATACTTCAATTGTGAGGGTGTCTGTATGCTTAGTTAAACGTATGGCACGTCCGTATGAGTTGAAGAGCACTGCGCAATGTTCCATTTTGGATCGTTGCCCAGAATTTATATAAATACAACACTATTACCCAGTTCTGTGGGAAATAATTAGGTTGGATATTGAATTTTCTGATATGTGTACATAAGAACGCGATTAATCCATGATTGTAGATTGTAAGAAATTTTGATTTCATTCTGTAACTTCCCAAGAATTTCATGTTTCTTGTCTTCTACTTCTGGACATACGCCATCGTGTAACGAAATGGATAGAAGATTCCTTGGATATTTGTTCGTTTTTCCCTTCATTACCGCTTTTCCCAAATATGTAATTCATGGATTCTATCAAAAGTTAACCGAAAACCGGGCAATATCTTGATAATTTCATCGATAGAATTTTATTCACAAGAAAAATATTGCAATGAAGTTCCTGCATAACCTCTGCAATTTTTAACAATGCAGTAAGGAAAAAAGACGTGAATGTTCGATTCCAACACGAATCCATTTAAATATTGTAATGAGATCCATTGATCGAGATTGCTTAGAAAATAAACTCGTATGTATAAATATTTATTTGAACGAGAAAACCACGAGAATTTCTCTGGAAGAGTATACGACGATTGGATATGGAAATAATGGTGAAATAGCTTTGCATTCGAAATACTTTAATATAAGGGAACCACCATAACTCAAAGCGTTCCCTAAATCATGGTTTCGCTTTGCCTCGAGGCGCTACGATGTTTCAATTTCCTTGAGGCGGCAATCTGATGACCTCACGCCCGCACCGCCAGACAGAGAAAATGAAAGATCGAATGAAAGCAAAACTTCAAGAGAACAGAGAGAAAGTTATGTCGACAGTTAGTGAGACTGTGGGCTTTTGTTTGTTCATTTTTTATTGGGGGCTGTTTCCACACTCAATTCCCTTTGAAAAGATAATTCTTCAGAATTTTATTTAGAAGAGAAATGATAAAAATTTCCGTCATATTTGTAGTGATCCACATAAATCAGTTCATCATTTATAAGCACAATCATCGATATACAAAATATACAGACACATTTAATCTCCGTTATTTATTTCACCACCAATGAAGTGAACCCCTAACTGTCGAGTCCAGAAAGCGACGACGACGAGGCAAAAGAAGAGTACGAGAAAACGTAATTATATAAGGTCGCCTTTTTATTTTTTCTCACTACGCCACGCCGATGCCCATCTGTAAAAAGGTCCGTGCAAAGGGTGAAAACAGGAACGAGCGAGAGAGCTTACAGGGGATAGAGAAGAATAAAAACAAATAAAAATGTAAAAGAAGGAAAAAATAATCGTTCCTCTAGAGCTGAGAGTTTCACGCGCAACGATGCTACTGGGAAAAACGCAACGCTGATGTACTTCCCATTAGCACACCCTTGATTACTTTTTCTCGTTCTGGTATCTGAATAAATAAAATATCGAAATCGTCGTTGACCCTTCACGTGAGAGAGAGTGAGAAGATGCAATAAATAACCATGTATACATGTATATCTGTCTGTATAGGGGTTGTCTCGGAGTTTTCCGTTCGTACAACCGACAGATAAGAGTGGCATCGTGCAGAAAAAGACGACGAAGCAAAAGAAAAATAAATGACTTTATTTAATTACATATCTATTATCGTCATTTCCTGACATCAATATCAATTTTTTTCTTTCATTAAAAATTTTGTGCATTTAATTCTCACGTTGTCATTCCCATTTACTACTTTCTCAATTCAATTCCAACATGTAAACAACCATTTGTAAATTTATATTTTGTGATGAATACAAATATCTTCCGGTCAGATAAATATGAACTTGAATAAATAAATTTCATACATAATATTAAAGGAAGTGAAAATACAGATGCAGTACATCTAAACCCCTCTCATCTCTTTTGCTCTTACCCTTTGCTCATGGAGATCCGCGTTCGCGAGCTCGTTATATCGGTTCGCGCAAACCCACCACATCCCCTTTCGATAACGATGCATATTACACTCTATACTACCCACTACATTCATTCTGCTCTCTCTTCCTATGAACATAGAGGAGGATACGAATATACATAACTCCACTCCCACGTTAACGACTGCTCACCACGAAACGTCTATACATACAGGAGCAAGATCGGTACACAGAATTTGTGCCAGAAAAAAAAGTCGAAGGACAAAAAAAAATGTAACACTGCATTGAAGAACGTACGGTGTACGGTCTGATCGTAAATCATATGGACCCACCAACGATTCGACAATTTATTTTTTTTTGCGCTCCAACATAACAGACGACCAACCCTCTGTTCAACATGTACCCAACCCCATTATCGCACGCAGGGAAAAATAAGGCAAAGTCTCTATACTCTGTTGTTTTTCCTCCATTATAGCTCTATTCTATCTCGCTCTGTTCCAGGACTTTATACTGTATAGATATATACATACATATTTCTATTTGTCTCCCTCTTCTTCATCCTCCCTGCCGCCCTTTTTTTAACGAGGCCCCGACGATCAGTGTAGACTCTTAAACACTCCGATTAGCCGGCTGTCACGAACAGCCCACCCGTGCCCCGCCTCATTCTTTTCTTTAATTCGGTTTTATTTTATTTTTTTCCTCGTTTTAGATTCTTTTTAATCCTCATATTCTCCTTCTTTTCTACGGTAAGCTGCCTGCATCTCACTCGCATCTCTCTCAGTTGCTCTTACCTGCATTCTATGCCTTCTTCATACCCTTTTTTTTTCTCCTTTTCTTTTCTTCAACGGACTCGACGTAATTAGGGTGGCATCCCTGCAGTCAGCACTCACGAGCTACCATCCGGCAAGCATTTTCCACTCTCTTGCTCCATCCTTTTGCTCTAGTTCTCTCTTACTCACCCACCCCGAATATCGCATTTTAAAACCCCTGATCTTCTCTATATACCACTCGCGTTTTAATGGGATTTAGAACTCGGTAATTTAACTATTATCTTTGTAATGATATCCCGCATGAAATTGCCATTGCATCATCCCCTTTTCGTACATAAATATAAGTTCTCAATAGAAGTATGTTTTTTTTTTGATAATTGTTTTAACAACGCTGAACCAACGAAATGAATAAATAGAAATGATCAGCTGAAAACAAATGTGAAAACCAAAAATAATTAGGATGGAAAATTTGACAGACGCAGAGTCAAACTTTGTAGGTTATCACTCCGATATTCCTTTCAATTTTGCATTCAATGCCCTCTCCCCTTTCCACCACATCAAAATAAGACATTCTAGTGAGCGCATCTACAAAGTCTTTATATATGCATTTATGTTGAAGAGTAGTCTAAGACGTCATTCACGTCCTGAGCATACAAGAACGAGTTGGCGTGGGAGATCTCTGTAACACAATTCAGTGCATAAACTGCACAGAAACAAAAAAAAATCATACGAATATGTATATGAGAGTGAGTTTGGGGTTGGGAATGAGAGAGCAAGATACGATAGTTGGTGTATAGGGAAAGGTATACAACGTCATACGAGAGAGATCTCAAGAATCAGATCCGCGCGCGCGGTACGGCAAACAATACACGTTGTAGGCAAGCCGTGTCCATGCATAATTCAAATAGTCGCACAAACCATCCGTGGAACCGCGGAACCGAGCGAATTCTCTGCTCTTCCGTTCTGCTCACTTGTAGTAAATACGTAATCAGAAGTCGGTATCATACTGTACATGTACGTATGAGTGTATATATGTACGTACTCTAGACATCTCGCACGTTCGCTTACCAACGATACACAACTACATCTACAAATATATCTCATTTTATTTTTCATTCTTTTTTTTCTCTCTACTCTACTTTACCCCGAACTTTCTTTTCATCGCTGTCGTTGTCGTCACCTTCTCACAGTCATATACCAATGCAACTTTACACGTCGACGTTCATAAAACGCGTGTACAAGATCTTGTATGTACCGCAATGCGACACTTTACCGAATAGAGTACACTTGAAATACCAACAAAAGTCCAAATATACCTTTATACTCAACCCTTTATTTTAACGCAGTGTTTTCATATTACTCAATGGTATATAGAGGGATGAAATAAATAGAATTACGACGTAGCAATTTTTTATCCAACTTTCTCTTTTTTTTAACATTTAATTCAATTGCATCTCAATCTTGAAAGTTTCAATTCGATCGTAATTTATTTCATAAAATTAATAGAATTGTTGTTAGTTGATTTATGTGACATATGGATGTATGAAACACATAAAAACAACAATTTAATGTAAAATCTTTTAATCTACATCCCATCATACTTTCTACACAAGAAATTGTACATGAATTCTCTTTTTCCTTCATCACCTGACACTCTTACATGTTCTCTCTTCTATCCCTGTGCATTTCATCCTCTTTTTTCGCGAAGGTTATCATCATGTGCGGGTTAATGGCGCAAGAGGCTCCACGTATATATTTTATGTTCGTATATACTCACCTTTCGCGTCACAAGGCTCCTGTGGGTTATCCCTGGAGGCTATGTGCGCCGAGAGTATCTGGACTTATGACGGAAACAATTTAGAGGCTTTGGTATATAGTGAGGTTGGTGGTTCGTGCAGAAGCCTGGTGGAAGACCGTGGTGAGAGAGATGCAGACATATATTTATAAGAGAGAAGAATATGTGTCGTCGGTGACACTCTACCGCCCATGGTGCTTCTCTCTTTGGGCATGTGGCAAAGGATATGGACACAAAGCTGCTATACCTACATGAAATATATCTATATACAAAGGAAGGAAAACGAGGGAGGATTCACGGTGTGAAGGGAGTTAAGTAGCCGCAATAAGTCGAGGGATGAGCACGAGATGTGGCCGAATCGTACCTTGCATGCTAATATCGTTTCGTACTGTACTGCTTTGCTTTTTTTCATCTTCTCATTCTTCCCAATGTGCATGACGAATGTGATAGAGAGTAAAGAGATGATTTTGCACACTCATACTTGTTCTTCAATGTTTTTCATGTATGTGTAACGCCAAAACCAACACGTCGGATTAGGAAAAGCAATTGACACTGGTGTATTCATATTTTCCTCTAGATATACTTCAAAAATTCTGAAATCAACAAACTATTTCTGTATTTTTATACAAGAACAATTGTCCAAAATAATAATCCACGTAAAACCGCACGTTGAGGTTTGGAGTTTCGGACATATAGAAGTAAAAGCGCTAGACAACAAGATAGAAGCCATACAGAGGAACGTGAAGGCACTTCGAAGCAGAAGCATTTCCTTTAGTTCAACGGTCGTTGCGGCTATGTACACTGTTGCCTCTCGGACTTTTCGAGTGGGTGGTATAGGTCGTCACGGCGGAGTGAAGATGGACGTCGCGACGCAACTATAAATCCTGAGCTTACTCGCGCACCAACGAAGAATGTGTCCTAGCCATTTCTCTCTATCTCTCTTTTCCTTCATCCACGTACAATATAACCAGCAACAACATCGTGTATATACATTTTGCTCTCCCGTTGCGTCGTCTCATATATATCGAAAAACTCATCTTGTGTATATTGCGACATGTATATACAGAGTTACTGGTAATGTGACGTATTCCTGTTGGGACGTTATAGATGAGGTCAAAAGCAACAGATTTCATCACATAATGTTGTACCCTAAACTTAATGGTTCGGAGTTATTCGAAACTTTGTTCTTTTTCACCAATAATATAAATTCGACCAAACAAAATAAATAATAATTTGGCCAGGAACTGCAGCAATTTACTTAAATTCAGGCATTCACAAATCATTTTCATGTGGGATTTTATCAATTACGCTACACTGAAGATTCCGTGGGTCCGTAATAATTATTGCCCCTTATTTTTTTTTAATTATCAACCAAGAGTAGCCCAAGAAGCTCGCGCGAGGGGTGAGCTTGGTTGTTTTCCACTTTCTTATTTCTTTTGCTCTCACCTTTTATATCTCGTTTCTATTTTTCATTTCATTTTTTTTTTCTTCACGGCAACAGCAACAGTAGACTAATTTCGTGGCTCGCGCAAACTTCTCGGTGATGTACTTGCCCCCAGAGTGCCGCTTCTATGTTATAAAAGTGGATATATATATGTCTTGCAATATTCGTTCGCACTGGTATACACTCACTCTCGTGCAGGACTTATCTGTGGCGTTATATGAGATGAGGAAAAAAAGAAAAAATGAACGAAAAAAAAAGGAAAAGTACTTGGGCAAATTATGGGAAATGAAGGAGGTGTGTGGCGCAGAAGGAGTAAAGAGAGAAATCCACGCGGCAGGTCTCTCGCCATTGTGGAACAAATTAAAAAGTAATTAAAACAAGCGGCAACCCTACTCAAGCCTCAACCCGAGTGGCCACGCTCACGATCGTCTATATATATATATATAAAATACAACATAGGCGAGTGCTTCGTTCTTCTTATTTTTCTGGTGAGTTTTATGCACATTCATTTGACGTATGAATAGAGAAATAAGCACAAAATTCTGCTTATCGTTTTGACATGTAAATCGTGATGCGTAATTTCTCATATCAATTTATAAATCTTGATATGAATAAATTTTTGGTAAAATATTTTTTCCTTCGAAGTTTATAATCGTCAGGCAATGTACAATATTTAATTGTGTTTAAAAAAAAATTCATTTCCAATTTTTATTCGCGATTTATCTCAGAAAATATACTGTCATCATGTGTCCTCAATTTCATATTTGTTAAATATATATATTTAAGATATAATTCCGGATTTCTTAGAATTCTGCTTAATTTTGTATTTAGCTAGCGCAATGAGCCGAAAATTTGTGTATACTTCGAAAAAGAAGAACATCTGTGCAAGCTGATAACGTTACAGGTGTGAATCCAAAGTAAAGAATATAATCAGTCATTTCTTTTTTATTTTCATTTTTTTTATTCTCTCCTCGCTTTTCATAATTTTTTTTTTCTAATTCATATTGTATAGCTGAATATTGTCACAACCTCGTGTCTATTTATCTATTCTAGACATCCAAGAGTAAACATGACTGTTGACTTAGTTGGCGATCGCTATACAGTCAGCTCAACTTCGTATGAAATAAAAGTGTTGCGCTAAAATTAGTGGATATCATTTGGCTGTCATTCATTTGTCAAACTCTGTGTGCGACAGCGTCACATGGTCCGTTTGAATGTTCGTCATCAATTGTCAATCAGCACATTGGCTATAATGAAAATAATTCCGCCACTTGAATAGCAAAAAATATATTTACAAATGAACTTCATAAATCCCCAGAAACAAAATGTAAATAACAAAATTTATCTTAAATATTTCCTCATCACAATCACTATTTTTTCCATTTATCCACACTCAATCTCCAACCCTTTGAAGAGGTGGCGACGAGGGTGCACTATTTAATAATCCGATAGCAAATTAAAATGATAGACGTCACACGTCAGATCATGTTTGAACGGTGGCGACCACTGAGAGCCTCATCAATTACTAACATGGGTGCTTCTCCACTTCATTTACCCATGAATAAATAATCCACCATAGATATTACCGCCTATCTGAAAGTGCGCGAATGGAATAACAGGTATAGGGACATATATTCAAACCCTCATAGCAGCATTATATCCACGCGCTTCAGGTGTCACTCGACATTGTTGGGTTGAGA
This sequence comes from Meteorus sp. PSUC_FEM 10030008, assembly GCA_018881525.1. Taxonomy (NCBI): domain Eukaryota; kingdom Metazoa; phylum Arthropoda; class Insecta; order Hymenoptera; family Braconidae; genus Meteorus; species Meteorus sp. PSUC_FEM 10030008. The sequence continues at coordinate 27,631 of JABMBR010008616.1, read as the reverse complement.
GCGCGCGTAAGAGGACCTCTCAGTATCTCCGGGTAGAATAGAGGTAAGCGACATGTTGGAAAGCATCAGGCAGTGCTGGCACTTTCAAATATTCAATTCATCTTGTGCACGTCACACACGTATATGTGAACCACTTCTCCATACTCCCTTGATGATGATACTCCCGAAATTTCCTTCCCATATGTATACGATAAATATTTAAAATGCATTCATGTCTTCCATTCATCGAATTTTTTCTATATAATAATTATAAACTATCTTCAAGGCAATTTAATATATTGAAAAAAAAAGAAAAAAATACGTGAATATATGAATACAAAATGTATTTTTATTTTCCGATCGACCATCAGACCTGCATTTGCGTTCGCTCGTACAGAAGAAGGAAATCAAGCGAGTGCAAATTAAAAGTAATATGACGGAGACCAGGACGACAGCGATTGTTGATACAGTGTGAGTCGCTGGAGCACTGATGCACTTTTTCCCTCGCACATATACAATCAGAAATTTTTATACATGTGTATGTATTCTCGTTTTCTCCACTCTCACGTCTCCACGCAGTGTGACAGGGGCCGGAAATATTTGGCAGCTGATATGGCGCGTACCTCCGGCAGATAATTAAAAATGTCTCCCGACCTCCCTCGTTCACTTTCTCACTTGGATATTTTTGTTTTTACTATCTCTCTTTCATTCACACCATTCACAAGTCTTTTCTTCTACATTGCTCACGTATGTGGCTATGGATACTCACACGATGCATAGCGACATAACGCGCGCGAAAGCTGTCTCACTAGAATGCATCGCACCACTGTAACTAATGAAACTCCTCATCCGCGTGCGTCACTCGCTAACGAGAATGAGTATACGAGAAAATACCCATATTTTTCTACATTTATACATATACGTGCACACATGCCAATGGTGAAAGATCAAGAGTGAATCAACATGACAGCCCAAGGGAAAATGATTAATTGAATTACATTTATGAGTTAAATGAATCGAACGTAAAGTACAAAAGGATATTCTTCTATGAAGAGGAGAATTCAATGCTTTGATGCTACCATACAATGACATGATGTACATATTACAATTCACCTAATATCCTGCACGAAAAAAAAAAGATTCAGTGCTAAGGGAATTTTTTTATGAAAATATTTATGATTCAATTTAATTTATCCATTAATTTTATTAGATTCTAATTTATAATCAATAGAATATTTTTTCTAGTATCAAACTACATTGGAAAATGTCATTCGATTTTGTCCGGTCTCATTTGGATGTAACTTGTGTTGATATATTTACCCGATTCGATGTAATCAAGTTAGAAGGAAATTGAGTGGACAACAATTCGCGCACGGTGGGACACAAGACATGGCAAGCGGCGATGGTCCGTCAAGTTACACACGTGTCATTGACGACAAGGGAGGGTTAGTGCGAGCACAATGACAGCGCATTGTCGCGTTCTCTCCTTTCAAATATACATGCACCACAAATATATGTTGGTCAGTGTGCATACGCAACCCTCGGCACGATGTTGAGTGGTCAGTCGTCTCCGTAAGTAATCCGTAACGGGTTTACCCAAACCCGTCTCTGGTTGTCTCGCCAACAAGCAAAAGGACAGAGGTAACGAGAGAGTGTGCGAGAGTGAAAGCAAGAGGAGCCGAAACGCGTGGCCGAACGTGAATGATGCCGAGGTAGTATAGTTGACGTCATTAGCAATTCCGATCTCGTCGGGCGGAAATTATGTCCACTGCAACTCGACTCACTCTCAATATCCTATAGACTATTCCTCACTTGCTTCGATTATATGTGTGTATGTATGTATGTACATATCTATTTGGGTGACTCGCTCAGCATCCCTTCTCCACTCTCCCCGGGAGATTCCTCCGCTTCCGGTTTCCGCAATGGAAGCGGCTACAGTCGTGATTGGTTCGCAACCCACTGAACGCGTCATCCAAGAGTAATATCACTCGTCCAATATACAGAAATATCGATGGACAACATCATGAAAGATCATTCAATACACTTTACATCAATCAAAAATTGTATTCAAGTATAACTTGGATTGATCATTTGGAAAGTCAGGGTGGAATCGTTACGACATTGCAAGCTGAGATATCATTTTATAATTATTCACCCTTCAGTGCCAGTTTCAGTCTTGATATAGCGGGAGCTAGCAGTCCCTACAGCTGAGGATTAATTTGGTTTTAAGATAATAATAAAAATCCAGAAATTGTAATTCACATGAACACTAAAATTCATTTTTAATCCAAGCACGAGAATGCTCTTTTCAACCCTGATATTATTTCACCACAATAATAAACTGTCCCACCTAACAATAAATATATATATCTCAATAAATATCCAACTCAATAACAAAACTCTTGATTTATACGTCATGTCTAAGTTTATTGCATGTAGATATACATATGTATGATCGTTCTATATATCATTTCTCACCTTTTTCATGTGTTACCCCAACGACATATCAACGAGTTGGTGTGAGATCGACTTCGACTCTTTCGTGAAGTCGTAAAAAAAGTCTATAAGAAAGAAAGAGAGCGTGTGAGGGAGGGTGGAAACTCTGTGCGTGTCGTGACCTAACAACATACGGATCGCATGTGATAAGAATACTCCCATTGTTATGAAACAACCCTTACACCACTACCACCTACTGTAGAACACCACGATATATGCAATGGATATGTAGATATATAACTGCACACATCACTTCACTCCTATCCACACTTGGCCAAAGTGTTTATTTCATTGCATACGTGTGTATGTGAATGTATTATTATACATGGAGTTTAATGCCAATTCATTTTCACACCTTTCGTTCAATATAGTTGACGGGAAATTACGTAATCCGTCGTACACTCGCGTCGATGTTAATTCATTTTGCAAATGCACAAAGCAATTAATCCTAATTAATACACTACAATAATATAACGTAGATATGATAAATGAATTTATATGCATAATGAATTTAAAGCTGAATTAAAATTTACACTTCCGACTTCCCCAAGTTGTAAAGTTTATTCTAATTTTTCACTATAAAATTATTCACTTTCTATTGTGTTTATGAATATTTTTTTCTTCCTTCGAATTTTTTATCGAACCGTATCGCTTTACTTCAGTAAATTTTTATTTTCTCCCATTCTCTATAGTGGGTGGTGGTGCGATGGCGCCGCGTCGGGCCAAGGATGGCATGTTTAATCATTCGCTAGATTGAATTCGAGAGCCCCGATCTCTCGACGGTGAATATTTTTGCATGGTACAGTCTACGAATCACCGAGGAGCGATGGAAAGCGATCGACCCCTCGAGAGTTTTCCATATTACGACAGAAAAAGAATAAGAAAAAAAACGCGATGAGTGTGCAGATGAGAGCTACATATATACAACTATGCAACATATATATGTAACGTTTTTACATGAGACTAGAAAATAATGAAAAAAAAAAAATAATTTGATGATGCAGGAAAAATTTTTTCGCAAATTTTTCGCTATTGCACATCACGTCGTTTTTTCCACCTCTCTCAATTTTTTGTTTTATTTTCTTTATTCTTCGCTCATATCAAGCACTCAATTTGAATAATAAAAATATGTATAGTCCCTGAAATATCCGATGCTATCTCTTGTCGGCGACGGAAATAACCAATTAAAAGTTTCTGCTACAAGTTTACTGCAAAACAAGTTGGAGAATATAAACATTTATACATCTAAGAAAAAAAAATGTACAAACAAGATATAACGGGCCAAAAGGTCGTCACAAAAGTATATATATGTGTATATAAATGTATAAAAATTTTACTTATTCGTCCCTTATACGCTTTTTCATTTCTTTTTAAACGCGAGTCACAGTAGGAGCCACTGGCTTGTGCTCTCATGTGCTTCGGGAGTGTGTTACAGTGTTTCAAACATACGCTTTTATGCAGCGCGCACACGCTCGCTCCGCAACCAGGACGACCACAGCAGGACGTCTTCCTAATTATTAACATAACATTAAATATTAATGAATACTATAACATTAAGTAATTGTAATTCTGTTGGACATGAAAGAACATTTTATTTCCCGTGTTTCATTCAAATATTTTAAATTTCAAACGCGCAATACAATCAAAACAATTATTATTATTTCACTTCATTATTTAATCTCTCATAACAATATTCAGATAACTGAAATTAGGAAATTTCAATGCATCGATATTCAGTTTCATAACTCGATTAATCTCATGAATGTCAAATACCAATGAGTATTCAAAAATTTCTGTGAATCTCTTCATAGCTTCATCTATAACATCTCAATAGAAATACGTCACATTTCCAGTAACTCTATATATGCAAAGATATATGTAAAAGACACGAATCAAGTTAGTTCACGGTCGGTAGGTCGTGAGTGCATTGAGTTACAACACTCCAAAAGCCCCGCAGGTATTATAGCATAAACGAAGAGAGTCACGCAAAAAGAGAAAGAATGAACTGGTGGAGCGGCAACATCAGCCGCCGCCGTTACGCTGCAAGATTCTATCCACAGATTGCTGACTAGTCTCTCTTACGTCTTCTCCTTTGTCCCTCTCCTTTCATTCTCTCATCCACCGTTTTCATTCTCCGTCTCTTTTTCACTATTCCTCTTCCTCTCTAACATCGTTTTCCACCTCTTTCACCACATCTTTCGAAACCCATTGGAAAAAAAGTCCTCAAGTTTATATACTACTTACTTGAGCACTCGATATTTTTTAATCCCATATATAACTATACAAAAGGTAAACTGTGTGTGTATACATTCTCAGTTTATTTCTACACAAACATACAAATATGTATGCACGTGTTTGGTATGTGTATGTACTTCATGGCGGCATCATGTTCGCTTACAAGGCTCTCGCGGTTTAAGCGCGAAACGCAAGTCCCTTCGATGCATGAGTATAAGTCACGTGACATGTTGAGTTACACGATGAGAGCGACTGGGGATGTGGCGTTACATGGGAAGCCTCGTAGAGGGATTTGCCTCAGACGCATGTACAACCGAGATTGAATACATATACATATCTGTATATACCTGTATTCAATGTATACATATGAGAAGTTTCTATGTATCTTGATACGTCGGTATATACTCAAGAATTAATGTGATTCACCAATACTTTTTTCTTCATTTTCTTTTCCTTTGATACATTCAGAAAATATTCAGAAAATGTCTATAATATTTTCTGATACATTCATCATCCACAAAAGAATTTATTAAGTGCGTTTATATATATATGGAGTTATTTGAATCAATGTAACTTTTCTGAATGTGTTGAAGTCAAAACTCGTGAACAAGTCGAGTGTGCATCTCGACGCCACTCGCTTGCCTCTTGGACCGTATATATCTACGTGAATATATTTAAATAGTAATGATCGAAACGGTGCACAAGCACACAGACTGTGAATGTGTTGAGACAACCAAATTTTCTGGGTATATGAAATCAACGAAAGTCAGAAGAGCCAGTAGCTGATGTGTCTGCGTACATTTTGTGTATGCATGTGATAAAATGCAAAAATGAATTATAGGGTGATCTATCTACGTTGGTAAAAATGAAGGGGAAACTACGGAAGAATTTTTTTTCTTTGGTTGCATTTGTATTTTTATTTGTCTCTATGTATGGATAGGAGATACATTCGAGGAGGTACATCGTATGTCTCCCGAACTGGAAACTGAAAAGCTCTATGAACACCATGAGGGCGGAGACAGAATGGTACAGCACAAAAGCAAGAAGAATTGGAAGAAGGACTCACCGAGTGCATTGCCGTTTTCAAAGAGTGGTGAAGGAAGAAATGCGAGAGCAAACGCAGAAAATACTTGAGAGAGAAATCGCATAGAACTCGATCTAACTCGAGAGCTTATCGTGGTAATGCAAGCGTCTTTCTGGAAGAATCTATGGAAGAATAAGAAAAGAGGAGAGCACATGATGTGAAAAAATGAAAACAGAATAACATGAAGACTTTAGAGAATAAACGAATGTGAGATGTATAGTCTAGAAAAAATATCTCCGATTCGAATGCAAGGAATGTTGAATTATTTAGATAGTTTGTGAGAACATTCGAACGATTCAATTTCAAATCAAAGAGCGTCCTCTAAGAAAAATTATCATTGTCACATGAAAAAACAATTGGAAATTAATTATCCGATCAGTTCCATCAGAAATAACCAGAATTTTTTAATTCCTCATTTTTTTCGTCGGTTCCCGATATAAGCGGATATATTTACTACCAAGAATTATCACCAGTGTGGAATATTGTGCGCGCTGGTGCTCGCACACGTTGGAGATAACGTAAATGCGGGTTGACAGAGGAGTGCTCGTCTATAAGGGTGCAGTCAAAGCACATATTGCACAGTGTGCAGATGTTTGAAGAAAAACCCCACGTTTGTGACCGCAGTTCTTCCTTATTATTTTCCTCCTCTCATTCTTCAGTATAAGTACATGAATATATTTATGATTCAGCAATATATATTAAAGTACATGGAAATAGTTATGAGTTAAATCGCAACGATGCTATATGCGTAACTCGACGTGTCAAGTATTCACATGCCTACGTGTGCGCACTTCGTTTCTATATTGCAAATAAAATACCAACGCCGGAAACGGAGTGATGCCATATATAGTTGATGCCATTTAGAATCTCTGACTCTTGTACACACATATTCACATATATAATCGTAATATATTTATTTATTATACCTACTAAATAATTCGCTCTTCATCATGATACAAAGGACATACAATTTTGTTCCACCATACAGAATTCATAATATATTTTCATATCACATACATATGTAATTGTCATTTTTACATGTCATCATTATTCATGATATTATATTATACAAAAAAATATTTATGAAGCTCAATTTATGAACGTAGTTGCATTGCGACTTTCTGATTTTCGTGAAAAAAGAAAAAACACTGGCGATATTAATTAACTTAATTATTATAACTGTTTTTGATAATAATAACAATCGTAAACCGGTAATATCCAACAGATGCAAACTCGAAAATATTCGCAAAAATATTCAAAAAGTCTGGCAAACAAAGACATGAAAAATATAAATCGCCACCATTTGAATTGTTATTACTTCACTCACACTTAGATGTAAATTATTAATTTACTATTGCAAAAATTATGTGGTATGAATTTACCGTACAGACATGCAGACCGGACGAATTCAAGAGAAGGTTCATTTCATCTCGAGAGTAATTCCAATGTTTGAACACAGTTTGTTCACTCTCTGAGCGCGTTATCGTTCCGGGCGCCAGAAGCCGGTGTGTATAAACCAAGTGAACCTGAGTTGGAGTATACAGATGTATACGCATGTATATATGAATATATAGAGAAAGAGGGAAAGGGCGAGTGGTAGAGACGAGACCCGCGGCAGCGTTCTCCTTGCTGACTCCTGAGATTTACAATGAGTTTCCGGTACAAGCTGAAAGGAAGTTTGCTCGTGTGGCCTCCGGACTTTGTGTATACTTGCGGACGCAACGGTGGTGAGAGTAGCTCTGTTATATATATACACCTTGAGTGTTATCTACTCGTATCGCACATTCTGAAGATCCCACGTGGTATGTGCATATCCATATATGTTTATGTAGACTTCCGCCATTGCCAAGAAGTACTAAAACGTCCATTGGATCACCATAAAACCGAATAACCTGTTGATAAACATTTATATAAATGTTTATGTATCGTAAAAAAAATTAATTGGACATTATTTTGATTACATTTGAGATATAAAAATGATGACGATTATTTGCATCAGCGCCTCGCAATTGTTATTGTTTGATAATTGTCCTACATTTTTTATTTTTACGGGTCGTTTGTGAACGACAGAGATCTTACGAATCTTCAACTATCCGAGTGTTCTATAGATGAATATATATATATGAGTGTATATACTTAAGAAAAGAAGCACCCTCGTAGAATTTTATTGAGCAGAAAAAATAAGACGACTGTTGCTTCGCTTACAGGCCTGAACGTGAATTTTGCCCACTCCACTTCGTGTATTATACGCGAGAAAAGCAGCGTGACGTCTCACCGATCATGAGAATTTTTATTTTTATGTGCAACCCATAAGCCAAACTATGCCAAAAGTCTCATGAAAATTTTGCTCATGACATCGTAAAAACTATTATATCACATACATAAAGTGCATTTCAATGCTGTGAATTCTTAGGAATGAAGAAATGGAATCATTTGAACGAGTGCAGATAAAAATATCGCAACTTATTCCTAGTCCATTTTTACGTTTTTCCCATTGAACAAAACAGTGTCGACAGTTTATTCGTACTGGCAGACATATATTGATATATTTCTTCAAATATTTCATCATTTCACTCTATATGAATGTGCAATAGAGTTGAAACATTCGATCCAACTACGCCCAATACTCTTGAAATCATCCACTTTTCTATAATAATTTTTTATTCGATTATTTCCCTGAAAATTCGTCCTGCTGAACATCTCCATAGAGATTGCATTTCCCCTTTTTTTTTTATCCATGCTGCATCATCCCTCCAAAATGCAATGATACCCATTTATCGAGTCGATAACCTCTCGCGCGAATTGTTAGTTATTCATTGGCCGATTACAGTTTTATGCGTCCCTCACACAATATAGATATGTCCCTGCTGGCTATTTAATACCCTCACTCGCACCCTCTCCACTCACTAATTTATGCTCATGACAAACGCTACGGACACATTTCAGTTTGTACATATATAACTCGTTATTCAATGAATTAAGAACGAATTTCAAACATGCAATTGTTCACGTATTTACAAAAAAATTTTTTATGCAATAGCTATCAATGTTCGTGTCATTTATTGATTATTCAATTTTAAAATAGAATTTCGCATCTGGTAGCACAATAAGAAGTGTGTAAAAGACATAGCAACGTCATACAAGCACTCACAAGAGACGTTGAACACAACCACATACACCAATATGTATATTTGTGTCTTTGGGAAACCGCGCGTAGAGATGTCTCGTGCTTTTACGAGTCATAAAACCAGTCGTGCTTCTCACGACCTCCGGCCTCGTTTCTCCGATCTCACTCCTCTTTCACTGTCTCTGCAATCTTCTTTCTTCTTTCTTTACCTCTATTTTCATCTTACTCATCATCTCTACCTCTCCGTTGCCCTCATGTTTTGAGACCCGTGCCGCGAGCTAACTGATAATAATGCCACTTTTATTGTACAATAACCCTTAAACGTGACGATAAAAGGGCTCTTTATAGCATCAAAAATGAAATAGCCGTCTATCTACGAGCGTGAGTAAACGCATGGTGAATGAGCCTGACAGCAGGAGGGTTGGAGAGAGTTGGGTAAACGCAACATTTTCTATCTATATATAATTACATCTACAAATGTAATACGAAATTGACTCGGAATTAAAGCAGACAACGAATAAAAAATTTGAAAGAAACAAAAATTGTTACAAAAAACTCCCTCATGAAAATTTTTTGCATCCAAAATTTCATTCACTCCCATTCACCCAAATTGATAAAATAATGAAGACATAATAATCACCACGGCCATAAGGGTTGATTGTATTAGCGAGGAGTTAAGGTACATGACGCGTCATCTACCGGCACTCGGTCGAAATATCACGTCGCAAATTTAACTCTACGGGACGCGCTTGAATCCGTCGTCTGCTACAGTCGCAGTGGCCGACGACGTTGTCGTCATCGTCATCGTCGTTATTCGTCGTCGCTTTTACCATCCGTTATCGAGCGATTTTTCTACCAACGCAGCCCACCGGTAATTTATGCGATGGCTTCGTTAATACGTAATGAATATTAATTATTCGACGACGAGCGTGCCATCAGGCCGTATTGTAATTTGTAATCCGCCCGGTAGAAAAGTATTCGTCTGATGTGCATTAAAATGTATACATATACATGTATAAATATATATATGTCTATATGGTTGTTTCTATAGAGAGAGGGACGTGAGCATTTTGCATCGATCAATGGCATGCAGACACGACGAAATCCTATATGCATAAGCTGTTAAGTATGCATGTCACGTATACAAATTAGTTCAAATTTATGATAACATAACAAAATGCTTTTTTATTGCAATTTTTTTTTCTCATTCTGAATGTCATATGTATAATTTTATAATTGCTAAGGGAAACTTGAGCTCGTGTTAATACCACCAATTATACTATACAGTCTGCTTTATTCACTTTTTTTTCAACGGAAAAAAACATTCCCCGCCAGATTGCAGATAATTATGATTATTGGAACAAAATGTACACTCGAGAGATTTCTTCACAATTCTATTTTATCCTCTACAATTTTTCATATTCGATACATATGAATACCCATCCGTTGCAGATGCATCAAACAACTACATATATATATTTGATAGGTTTCCAGTTCTTAAATACTAATCATCGGTCACGAGCGAGACTGCGTAAATTGATGTGAGGGCAAAGGAGATGAATTAAAAGAGAGAAAAAAAAAGGAAAAACAAGTTGGAGAAGAAAAAGGGAAAAAAGGGAATATATGGCCAGGCAGTTGGAGCTCAGCTGTATTTTAATTACACCATGAGAGTGAACCTCGCCCAATCTCTTTCCATCCGTAGTTTGCAGCCGCCTGTGAGCGCTTCTATCCACCGCCCCAAAAAATCCGTGTGTAGTGCAATGTCGAAAAAGCGAAGAGGGTATAAAAACGAGAAAAAGAATTTACACCAGAAAATACGGGCTGGGAGATAAAGAACGAAGAGCTAGAGAAGAACGAGAAGAGGAGGGAAGCATAAAACAAGACCGACCTATACCACCACTAGCTCCAACACCACCTCCACCACAATGGCTCCTTTCAACAGCCCCCTGGCATCCGTCGGCTACGAGCTCACTCGCACGCGCGCAGAGGTCTTCGTAAATCGTTTCTATCTTCCACCACATATGTATTTGTGTACCGAGGCAAAAGTATACAAGGTGTTCTTGAATTTTCAAACTTTTAATTCAAAACTGGATTCATGACATCCTATATTAGGAGAGTCCACGGAAAAAAAATGGAAATCACTACAGAACCCTCCAAGTAATAACTCGTTTAATAATTATGAAATGTTCGATAAAATTCAATTGATCCCCGCGCATTTCAATGTCTGTACAGCATCAACGATGTCCATGTGGAACGTCAACTCCGACGTCATAATTAATTCTATCAGTTGTTAATCATCATCAGAATTAACAACTGAATGAAATGTCGATTGATGAGCCGGATGAAAATTCGCAAGAATGTGCCGGAAAAAAATCTGTTCTGGAAAAATTGCAGAATTGCATTCACAAAGTAGATATGTACTCCAAATACGTAAATTCGACGAGGACACCATGTATATGATGCACCCCTTGTACCTCCCCTCTTCCTCATTACTCGTATGTACACGTCTATGTATATACATGCCCTCATCTTCTCCCCATATCTCCTTTTTCTTCTTCTCCTTCGACTCGTTTTCACATTTCTCCTTTTGTTCCGCTCTGACCAACTTTTTTATTTTTCATTCACTCTTTCACTTATTTATTCGTTTTTTCTTGTTGTTTCACACACATACGAGACCCGTAAAATCCATGATATGTTGGCGATCGAAGTCAGTGCGAGTGAATAGATGGAGAGTGGTGAAATATAAAAGGGCCAATCTCACTTTCAGATATTGCCAATTGGCACGATAATTTTTAATAATAAAATCCAAGAACTGAAGAGCACAAATGAGTTTCAATGTATATTTTATCTCTACTTATTTTCTTTGAATAGCTGTATATTTGTTCGAATTTTTCATTCTTCTCTTTTTTCTTGTTGATTTGTCCTTTTTTTTTCCTGTTGTCGGAAGGGATTCAGGGATTTTCAGGGTCTCATTGGGAGTGTATATACTGGCGGGCTTTTTCGAAGCGCGTAAAATCCCAAACGCGTGACAGCGCACACAACAGAGAAAAAGAGAGAATGGCGAAGGCGAAATGGCCGCGCGCGCGGTTCGCCGCTGGATATTGTCAATTACGATGCGAGGAGGCCCCGACGTATAAATTATTCGTGGATAGCCAGAGAGCGAGTGAGAGACCATGGCGGAGAAGGTGCCGGCGCATCGAGAAGAAGCATACACATATACATACGGTCGATATGTATATACAGTGAAGAGTCAGAAGAGAAGAGAGAATGAAAAATAAGAGAATATGGTATAAGGATAAAATATATAAGAGAAAGAAGAAAAGAAAAGGCGACGGGAGGAGGTTCCACAACGTCAGCTCTCCATACAGTACACAGTATGTGCGAATGTGCAAGTGAGAGGTGCGCCGGTGTTTTAACGTCGCTCGATTGAAAAGTAGATGGTGATATGAGTATCAATTACGGTACGATGCGCCTCGTATAAATTGTTTGATAGCCGACTTGCGAGAAACCTCCTGGAGGCTTTAAATATATATACACATTTATTTATATCCTTTTCTTCTTTTTATAATCAGCCATTGATACGAATGCTCTTTCCTTCACTCATTCCTTATAGATAATATTACAATCGTTTGGAATAATTGTTTATTATTGCAAGATGATTATCAGAAAATATGGACAATTGAATCGTGAAATGAGAATTGATTATTGCTGTTTCATAACTTACATGACATTTTCAGTGTTATGACATTTGTGTAGAGTATGTGATCTTGCTGTTTCACATTCTCCTTTCTTTTTCTGTTGTTTTATGTTACGAATAAATTATGCACAGTGACGGATGATATATGTGGATTTGTATCAGTTGAAGAGACGTCGCAGTGTAAATAGCCGGAGGTGTTGTACAGGTTATTATTTCACTTCATCTCAGCCTTGGTTTGCTACACATGAATATCTATTTATCGGTGTTGAATAAATTTCTGGATGTAATTTTTTTTTGTTTTTAAATTGATTAAATAAATGGTTCAGACTTTGTTTAAAAAATTACATTCACTTAAAATAGATAACAAATCATCCCCATAAAGGGACATTCTCAATATTCAATCGTAAATCTACTTCATGATTCAGAAATCTCCACGTAATTATGTCATTACATAATTTATTATTGTTCGTGATGTTAAAATATCTAAACGCTTTATAAAATCACAAATAATCGAGATTCTTATCATTAAATGAACATTTTTATTTACGGAGATGCATGACAGCATGAAATATGAACATCAAAATTGCCCGTTACGTGTCGGAATAGTTAAATTCATTCGTTTAGAGAGTTTGATATAACGGCGGCATTTTTTTGTCAATTTTCAAACAAAAACACGCGTCTAAACATTTCCCCTCATCTTGTATATAATATCATGTATGCATTTATACTACACGCATTACGTCAACGTTTGCGACGTCCATGACGAATCAAACGTTATTTTCATCAGAGTCAATGTATATATACCAAAGCGACTTTCACCCCTCGCACAGTTGTCAGACATGAAACTCTTGTTTACTCACGTCAGTGAGTATGCGCAAGCACATATACGAAGAAATATATAGGAGCTATGTGTATATAAACATATAAAAATACATATATGACTCACTAATGTACAGATCCAAGACCCGTGACCAATCGCATATGCACCACGACTTTTTCTTCGCGCTTTGAATGGGAAAATGTTTTTTTTTCTCGTTTTCAAGCGATAAAATATCTGTTTCTCTTTATATAAAAACACATACATGCACAATAATATAATCATTTTAAACATGTTATTGCAAGCGACTTGAATCTTTCCAAATAAAAAGTGTCTTGGGTGTTCAGTTATCTTGTAAAAATTATTTCGATGCGATCCCACAAAAAATCTGTTCTCATTCATCCTTTCATGTCCCACAATCTTTTCTTCATTTCCTTCGAAATTTAACTGTCAATTCAACTGTTAATTGCGCTATCAGACATCGTTTTATTTTCATTCTCCTATTGATTGAGATGATGAAAATAAAACAGATATCTCATGCTGTGTCGATTATTACGTGATAAGCATTAAATAAATTGAGAGATGTTTTATATCTTTATAAACACATGTAGGATACATTCATGTATGAACTCCAATATGTAGATAAATGTGTACGTAAATGGTGGAAGAGTAATAAGAGAGAAAGAATGAACATACGGCGAATGGATATTCCGTGAGACCGTAAGAGAAACGGTAACGCCTTCGCCGCCTCCTGTCCGTCCACGCTCATCCAACTTTATCCCTCTACACGTTTCTTTCGCTCATCCTTGCGACGACCCTGTCGACATTTTTTTTCTTCCTTTATTCCACATATATATAAGTATTCCACCGCATCTTCTACCTGCCACATAATTATCGAGAAAACGCCCACAAAAACGCGATGTATTCAGGTCTGATTTGATGGCCCCTCTCGAGCAGTTTAAAAACTATTTCTTCATCTGTATCTTCTTATATATTAATCGAAAAGTAGGAAAAGAAATTCATTTGCGCTTATACGTTTCATCCATGATGAAACTTATCCGGAACAATTAATGTCAAGTTGTTTTTTTTTATTGCGTGGTCCAATATTCCACTTTTTTTTTTTAGTAATGCACAGTTGAGTAATTAGAGTGAAGAGAGACTGAACTGTTCTATAGAATATAATGTTAGCAACGATGTATATTTATATATGTGAAAGGTAAAGAAGAAAGAAGGGATGAAAAAAAAGGAGAAGTCTGCCAGAGAAGTCGATTAGACAACCAGTTGGCAATTTTAAATGAGTGGGTTTGCCACTGAAAACATCACACTCACACTGTTATTATTTTCTATTATAATTGAACGAAAGCTTTGAAACATTTTGAAGCTGAAGCGGATGAAGAGTCAGAGATAATGGTAGAGAAAAAGGGGATGCGATGAGTACACGCGGAACCAGAGCAATTTGGAAGGCACAGCTGGGCCTCTCATGAAAACATCTATAGGTATATAATACTGTGCAGTGTTGCACTCGTGCCACGAGCGTGTTTGTTGTGTATATGCACATATACTTTCTCTATCTTCCCATCCGATAACGCGTAGGTGTGGAAATGAATTGTGGGCGAGGGGGACCAATATAAACATGAATGTGTCTATATTATACGTATTTCTGATACGAATACGTGTTAAAAGCTGTGTGAAAATATATACATTTTTGCTATGAGACTCATTCTCGTTTGTGCAAACAGAAACTTTTTCCGATACATAAAATATTTGGTATACAAAATTATTTATCCTTGATAAAATAATGACACAAACTCGTAGTCCTGCACAAATTAACATGAACAGTCGAGAGATAGAGTGAAATGCTGAGACTTAACAAGTCAATTCGACTGTGGTTGCAATCAAAATGATTAAGTTTACATGTTTTATGATTGGAAGAAACACAAAAGATGATTATTGGAGGATTTACAAAACAATTCGATAAATATAATGTTACTATAAGGAATTTATGATTTTAATGATGCGTAATAAATCCCACTCAATTCAAGCATTGAGAATATGGGGTGAAGAATGGTTTGTGTTTATTAATGTTTCACTTCTCCTATTCTATTTCTCCTTTCCTGACTTCGTTTCTAATCTATGAGGACAAATAATCGATAACGAGGCTATTGTGAATTCCATCTGTATGATCGTTCGACTGTGCAATCTCTCATCGTAAATTCCGAACGCAACGATAGCAAGATTTCACGATTACATTGTACGATCGTTTCATGTATAATACACATATATATTTGCTGAACTCTCTCACGTTTACCGCGATGTTCGATCGCGCTTTTACTCTTGTTTTCGTGCCTCAGCTTTTCTTCCACGCCGCGGACCACATAACTGTAAAGGTAAATATATGTTTATGAGTATGTATGTATGGGTATACGTTGTGAAAAGAGATCGGTTTCTTTTCAATACAAAAAGCCTACAAATAAATAAATAGTGGGAGAAACGAAAAGAGTGAGAAACGAAGATGCGTATGATCAGGTGGTTGCCGGCGGCGGGGGATCAAAGATATATTCTCGGACTCTCACCATCAAGACGGGATGAAGGTGAATAAGAAAAGAAGGAGAAGAAGTAAAGGAAACGAAGACGATGGAAAAAATCGAAAATATCATATACCGCATCCAGCATTGGAAGACTGTACAAACTCAAGAGTTGGAAGGTAAGGCGACAACCCGTGACCAATCTGACACTAAATCAACTGACGCGCGCGAACATGTTTCACCGCATCGCCGTTCTCTCACTATACCTCTCCCACTTTATATCTCCAATCATTTCTATATATTTTTTTATTTTTTCTCTCACATGCTGTGAATTCGTAACGCCACATTATGATCACATTTCGCATCTTCCATTATCACGAAATATTTGTGACATTTTTTATGAACTTTTATTAAATCCGCATTTTTATTTCACCATTTCATGATAATAAAAATAAAAATGATGATGATGGTGGTAATGATCGAAGTGAGCGGATAATTCTAGGAATGAAACGGAAAATATCATTTGAGAATTATAAAAAATGGGGCAAATGTAAAATGAATAAGTTGATTTTCATGCCTATTTTATTTATTTTTTATCATATTGTACAACTGTGTAAGTATTCAATGGATATCATGATAGGTGTGCGCATATGTGCATTTGTATATACAAATGAAGTGAGTCCGTCGCGGTGCATCTCTGGTGAGCGGATATAATGCATGAGATACGAGCGACTAACGAAGTATTTAACGACGACAATGACATTAAATTAAAATGATTTCGTTGGGCGGCATTCTTTTCATATATGATGCGTCCACACATGTGAAAGATCACGAATGGGAGTGTGGAGAGGGCGAATGGGAGATGCAAGAGAGAGGAGGACAATGACAACATACAAAGGAAGGACTGAAGGAGAGAAAACGATCGATAAATCGTGAAAAAGAGACAATCGTACACAATAGCTCCATGGATAAAAATGAAGAGCTTGAATGCAGTGAATTATATTCAAATATAAATGGAAGATACCGAATAGATAATAGAATAGAAATAAAATGATCAAAACAGGACGATCATTGAATAAACCAAAAATAACTTTGTAAAATTCATGGAAAATAATCGCTTTTTAATGATTTTTTCTTCAAATTCTGAAATTACTTGTTAACATTATTTAGGACAGTATCGATACTCAAATAAATAGAATCTGATTTGTCATTATGGCATCGTAACTGTTGCTATTAGTTAGTGAAAAACTATGAAGGAGTTATGACAAAATTGTTGAACTACACTTCTGCAAGTGCTACAAAGTCTCGCAAGTATCAAAAATAACTAATAAAAGTCCTCACAGTGTGCACTATGTAAAAATATGAATTTATATCCACATAAATATAAATGTATGCATTAATATCAATAAATAAATGGTGAGATATGAAATAACGCAACGTACAGTATCGATGTGCATATACATTCGAGACATATTTCTGCTTTACTCATGTACACCCACAAGAGGGAAATGGTGTTTTCATATCAAACATTCAGGGTAGGCGAGCACAGAATTTGCGATGTACCGACAGGTAAAATAATACTCAATTTCAAAATGAATGAAAAAAAAAAAATATAAATTAATAGAAAGATATGGCCATATGGGCGTGTGCGAGTGTGAGAGGAATGAGAATGGAAAAAAATTCGCCGGTGGCTTTTGCGAAATTGGTTCCCAGCATAGATATATACATACATGTGTTCATATATTTTATATAGGAGAGAGACATCGTTCAACGTGATCGATAGTCGAATAAATTTTGTGTCCTCTCGCCTCGTCGTAAATCAAGATGGCGATTTCAATTAGACACGGGCAAGAGAGATCAGCCAGTAGGTCGATGTCACCGCGTGTGTCCCTGTCGACATATCAAGAAAGTTGTGTTATATATTATCCATATACTAATTTTTCATTATTTATTTGTTTCAATCCATTTCCATTCTATCCCCTTCCGTATTTGATTTTCCAAAAAAAAATTATCTGATAATAATATATTTCATTTCTTGTTGTTCTTTTTTTGTCTTCATGAATATTTGATAGTCGTCGTCGTCGTTGTCGTCGTTGCGGAATATCAAATTCTCGACAAATTCCTTGCAATTCCGACGAGACGAACACAACGACGACTCTCCCAACCGCACAAACGATATTATCTCGGGATTCCGAAACACGATAAACAACATCATGGATGTCCATGGCCCTCATTCCGAATGGGGGCCGTGAAGAGAGAGTATATAGAACCCATGTGCATGGCTGCAACGCCACACGTCACATAAACATCCCTCTTTATTGCCATCCCTCTGCGTTTCCAATTCGCTTTTATAATTTCCGCTTCCAAAAAATATATTTCTTTTATTTTCTCACGTCTCACAACTGTTTTAAAATCTCCCTCCTACATTTGAACAATTTTTTTATTTTAGTATCACATCAACACTAATCTACATGTCGGAAATGTTTATTTTCTTCTCTGGTATTTTTAATTTTGTATTTGGGAATTTTTTCACCTGTCTATTCAGTTATTCAAACGTCAAGTGCCCATCCTCAATGCTGAAGTGTTCCGTCGGTACTGCAAAACACCTGCCATATACAAATAAAATCGTATATTTCAAATAGACAAAAACTCATCTTCTTCGACACCGTAAAAAACAATAACGAATTTATTGACCATCTAAAAAATTATGTCTACATTTTATCTCAATACATGGAAGAGCCAAACGTGAAGTAAAAGATTAGAAAGAAATGAAATAAAAAATAAAGAAAAAATAAATGTGAGCCAAAGAAAAAAACGAGTCAAAGGGTGTATAGATATGTTCAGTGCTACCATCCGTCGCCCGAAGCGCTTTTCAAGTAACTCTTCATGGTGATCGATGCGTCTTCGTTTACTCCAAGGATTCAAGAGACACAAAAGTGTCCAACTGAAACTTCTTCATCTTACTGTGAATTCACGGGCTTTTAAGCAACTGTCACTGTGGAAAGCAATTCTCTGTACTTATACATACACACATACAAATTGTTCAACAATATACCAAAAATTATTTCTTATAAATACGTATAAAATAGTGATGCTAGTGATGTGTTAATTACCCAAATGAGTCACAAATGTGAATCGATAAGAAAAATTCTCGTGTGTTCAAAAAATTTCTGACCCAATTGACATAAACAATAATTTAACTTCAACTCTACGAATCATTTACAATGACAAAAATATCACTCAATTGCACAAAGTGATAGCCAACAATTTTCCAAGCAAAAAAATTCCATCACAAATTCTTTAATAATAATTCTCGTTCTTTCAATTAATTCAAATAACTGCCTACATTTATCAAAGAACTTCTCTTAATTATCTATTAATTAAAGTCATTATAAAAATACAGTGTCAGTTTAAAATATAAAAATGGTTACGACGCAGAATGTTGTCTTCAATATTTCATATTTACGATCGTTGCGCGCCCCAAAGACGATATAGGATTTCAACGAAGTGTTTTTTCGCTTAATGATCTTCTTCATCTCGTATATGTCCATATATAGATATATAGATATATTCATATTTAGTGATAGTGTATATATATAAATATAATCTTCACGTAACTTCTTTTGGCACACTCACACAAATACAATATTATAGCTATGGATTAACATATAGACGCGTATGCCCGGACGCAAAAATGGTTCTCAAGAAATAAATATAAAGAGTACGAGTTACTAAATCATATAACTGATGGTGAGATTCTTCGTTGTAGGCACACAGTTGTACATCCATACATTCACAACATTCTTTTTTTTTAAACTCCATCTAAAAATTAATACCAACTCCTCCTATATTCGGATACACGAATACCTGATTGAGAACTCGCGCTGATATGTGCGCCAAAGTCCACCTTCGTTAGCCTTAATGTCGCTTCTCTCATCGTTAATGTACTGGATATTACATATATAAATGTATGTGTTTATGTTGTGGATGTGTGTATAAACCTAAAATTGGCCAACTTCCCAGAAGGAATAGTGTAGGATTTTGTGTTATATTTCATTTCATTCTCTACACAATCTATACATACTGATGTTGTAAAAATTTCTATTAAAGGTTTCACATTATGGACAAAAAGTTGACGCCGTGAGTCTGGGTACAGTTTATACAGTGTATGGTATGAGGTCACGATGTCTTTATCACTTTTTGTCGATCTAGAAAAAAAATTGAATCATATTTAGAGGAAGGAGAAAAATTATGACGACCTACTGGGTGAGAATTAATTCATTCATTAGAAGAGATTAACTGGTATAGTTAACTTTATAATTTTTTTCGGAGTTTCATATAAAAATTAAAAATTTCCTGTATAATGACAAACTAAAACTAAATTAATGTTCAATTTTTTTCTTCAATTCAGAAATTGTAGAAAACCTGCGAAATCAGAACCGGTGGAATTGTTCGTTCATTATGTGCAACAAACCCCCCCTATTCACCACCCTTCACTTATCAACCCAACATGTTCATAAGCCTTACTTTATAATTGCAAAAAAAAATTTTCTCATACACTTCCCTCAGAAATAACAACCACGAAAAAAAAATTAAATCAACTGAAAAAAGAATCGACAGGCGGGAATAAAAATTTTCTTCTCTTCAATTGTCACATTGATAATGTTCGTGAATAAATGGTGACATGAAAGAATAAAGAGCAATGGAAAAAAAAGGAAGATCACCGAATAAAATGTACAGACACAAAGAAGTATTGCAGCATACATGCACACACATACAACAATGTATTTATAAGTGTACGTATATGGTATAGAGCACATTGAGCCCGGAGCCAAGGGGGCGGCAGTGAATTCCATGATAAATGATAGGGCTATACATCGCAGTTGCCACGTTGGCCCTAGACCCAAAGACCCACCGACCCAAAGACCGCGCATCATTGAAAGAAACGAATATATATAACGTGTGTATATACACACTACACAGTACATACATATAAAGTTGGACCTTGTGTTGTCTCGCCAGCGCATATTAATGGACAAACATATAATCCCCGCATCGCAGCGGGTTATACGCGCGGTTATACCACAGCTGAACCTCCTCGCCTTCTCATTCTTCGTCTGTCGTGTGTTTCAGGTCCTCGCACGGACCACGCGAGTTTTGTTCAGTTGTTCATTCGTTCCCGAAACACTGTGTGTACCTCCTTATACGCATCAACATCTCAATAATCTCCACAAATAGCAATAAGCGATAATTCAACTCATCACGCAAAAGAGAAATACGAAAGGGAAAAGAAAAAAACCTCCTGAGTGCAAACATATATTTAAGTGATAATTATAGTGCGATTACAGTTAATTAATTAATTTTATGACGTGAATTGAGTGAGATATAAGTGTACGGATATGAAATTATACAATAAATATTATTATATACATAATAAATGTCAATGGAAATCACTCTATTCATTAATAACTCCTACGTAATTCATGTGGGCCGTAATATGAATATAATTATACATCGATCGTCAGATGGCGAAAAATCAATTTAACACAATTATATTAATCGTATTGTATTTATATGTCTACTAGTGTCATGATCAAACGTCACATTCACACAAATACATACACACTTCTCTGTAAAGCGTTATGTCACTTGAACTACAGCGTGAATAAATCAGAAACATCACTCGGATTAATTTGACAAAGAAGAAAAAGCAGTAAAACAATCACAATATCCAATCTTCACATTGCAATGAAAATCACTGAATATGAAAAATCCCACTCATTAATATCAATTTCCATATCCAATTGTCAATAAAAATTTCTCTGCTTGTCTCATCAACATGACATTCATAACAGATAATTCGTCCTAGAAAATTTCATTCGCATTTCACCTGTACAACATCACATCAATTTATGATGAAATGAATATTTAGAATGGAGATGAAATGTGTACAGTGTATGGTATATAAGAGCGCCAGTGCGCCACATAGATAAATGGCAAATGCCGTTTGATTACGTGTTCACTATCAACCGCAATAAAGCCTTGAGAAGGCGGCGTTAATGCCGCCTCTCGGATACGCCCCGACCTCGTTTTACACCGCGTACCCCTCTCACTTTCTCTCTTCCACTCACTTTTGCTATTATCATGTTATCTTTCTCTATTCTCTTCAACATCAATACATACAGACTTCACTCTCGTCTTCTGAAACGCGATTGCTACCATATAGTCATGAGTATGCTACCACTGTAGAGAAACGTTGTATACCATCGTCATATACGAGAGCACACAAAAGGTATCGAGTGTAGAGGTGAGAGAGAGTGAGAGAGAGGAATATTCGTGTCCACTTTTGCCAACCACTTCGTACCTATATAGACACACATACATATCTGTATCCATATATGCATGAGTGGAAGAAGAGAAAAAGCTGTGCGTGAGCAGTGCGTGCATGCCTCGTTTAATGGTACAAGCTAATGACTATTGGCCAACAGACCTGGGCGGGACTACACGCTCAGCCGGTTCCCAAACACACATTCATATGCCCACATTTGTGTATATATGTATTTTACAATGCAGTATATAGTATGTTGTATACATGTGTTACACGCTTCAAATTAAATGTCTCGCTGAAACCTCCCCTTGTTACGTATACATCCCCTGCAAAAAACGAGAACAGTTTTTTGGATGTAGGTAAATTTATTGTTTTATTTTTGTAATATGCATTTCTGTGATTGTATCCGGTGGTGATAAGAAACCGCAGTTGTTTTTAATTTGTTTTGGGTTAAGGGAGATATGGGAAATCAATTTTGGAAAGGGAGGTCGATGATTTGATTATTCTGTATGATGAGGACAATTGTCATGAATTCATTCGTTCTGGAGAATTTTAATTTTTGCAGGAAGTAATTTGATCCAATGATTTTAATTTACGAATTCGAAAAACTTTGTCTATTGAAATTTATTTTTTGATGATACCTCTTTGTTCCAGCGGATAGTAATTACAGTGCTAATTTTTCTTGGTGTTGATATTGTTGGTTCATCATGATGGACATTTAGGAAATGTCTTGAGTATATATCAACGTTGAAGAGACAATAAAAAGGGGAAACGAGTAGCTACATATCACTGCATCTGTTTCATGTCATTTATTTACTTTTTATTTTTTCTTCCCTCACTGCGTGTGCATCTCTCGCAGCTCCTGTGAATTTGTATATACGCAACGCGACTTGAATTTGCATAGAATGGCGAAGCACCACCGCATTAGGACGCGACGTGTTTGTTCGTGTATATGTATACGTGGCAAACGCGCATCCTCGTAAGTCAGTTAATGCAGATCAGACACCGAGCAGACGTTGAAAACATCCATCACTGTATACACGTTGTGGTGATGGTGGTGTTTTGGGTTGCCTCTTATCTTACGACGCCAATCGCCGCTTTATAATTACATACTCTCCTCGCCATGTTCGCAATGCTCAATTTCACATTTATTTGTATTTGTATACAGTGACACGAATAAATTGAAAAATTCACAACTGCAATAGAAAAAAACCTGAGTGGGTGATGAGAATTATTTACACACTACTCACATGAAAAAAAAATTTTCTGATAATCAAATGAATTGATGAAAATAATTTGTAGTTGAATGTTCCGCAAAGGTGTCAGAGCACATCATCAACGCCAGAATTCATTCCATTGTATTACGATATAAGAGATCCATCACTTTCCGTTGGAATGAGACTGACCGTAATATCAGTTTATCTCTTCTTTCTCCGCATAAATACCAATAGCATGAAAGCTTACAAGAACACATGATGTGTGAATCATATATATAGATATGGGGTCAAAGCTGATCATACACCGTGCCACCAACCGATCGATTATAAATCGATTAGGTCATCGCATTGTTGACCCTCGCACAGTGTCATTAATCATTCCCCCTGCTCCTTTTCCCCCAGCATTTGGATTTATTTTCCGTATCGTTTCTCTCACTCATTCACCCTCTACCATTCTCACTCATTCTCATTTTACACGTCATAGTGATTCCCCAGACAAAAGTTATGAGAATTAGTTTGTCTGATTGCAGATGCTTATCATCAATACTCACATGGTGTCTTTTCATCAATTACCAATCTCAGAGTAAATCAATCATCAAATTAATATTCACTTTGGTATCCACCATTTTATTCACCATTTCAGCAACATCATCAATTTCATTTCACGTATAGCAGGTGTTATTTTACGTTTATAATTCGGTATCCGTAAATAAATAAAAATATATCATATTTTTTCTCTTTTTATATATATTTTGTGTATATTTCTCCAGAGCCATTTAAGCCTAGCGTGTGCGGCAGCCATCGCTGAAACGAAGGGGTGCAATTTTTGTATTTGCAGGAATATTTATAGCGGCAAGGTGGATTACCATAAACAACGCCCCGCAAGAAGAAACTCAAAGATTACTGTATTTAAAGCGCGCAAGGAGAGGTATAGAGAAGGTGGAAAAGAAGGTGAAGAGAGAGAAGGCAAACGGGAATAATTACCGACGCGGTGCAGCTACCAGAACATATACGGATATGTATACATATATATATTCATATACTCGAACGCGTTTGTAACAACTACAGAGGGCTGATTGCATTTCGAATGTGTGTGCAACGGAAGAGCTCTGTTACAGCTGTGAGCAAGCAAGTGAGAGAGAAAGGATAACTAAAACAAGAATAACAAAAAGAAAATGAAGAAGAAGAAGAAGAACCCATAAGAGGCGTCTTGAGGAAATTGAGTCTTCGTTTAGGTCAAGCGTTATATATATAGTCAGAGTTTCTCTCCATAGTCCCTTTCACAACCGACAACAGAATTACATTTTATAGTTATTGTTTCTTTTCATTTATTTTCTTTTTTCTTCTCATTTTTATTATCCATATACTCATGTATGTGCGGTCGTGTATGTTGCTGGGAAAATTGACGAAGTTTAATTTGACATAATGCTTTTAAAATTTTGTATAAAGACTATCATAACGATATAAATTGCATCGAAATAAAAGCGAAAGCATTTTTACCCCCTTAACGAACTGACCAGCTATAAAAACTCGTGTAAAAGTTTTGGTATAAAATCACTTTGAGTCGCGCACGTCGCCACACCTGATTTGATGATGATGAACTTACATTACCACATACATATATATGTATATATAGATACACTTCAATGAGCAAATTTCTCTCATGTACATTGGTACGATCGACCGCCCCTGAATATCTCTTGCGCAAGGTTGCTCGTAAAGTCAAATTTAATCTGTAAGTATATACCTACTTGAAATAAAAAAAATTATTATTATTAAGTGGCCATATTCACTCCTCTCATATATGTGTACCTAACTTATCAGTTGGAAATGTAATGAAAACTCATCTCCCGCCCAGTTATCATGGTCATAAATCATATACACAGTGGCTCTCAATAATGTTTTATGCAGGGTGTTTCGTATTAACTTTCTACAAGAGGAATATTGTTCTTCTGTCTGTATTTTCTTCATGGCTATGCAATTCTGAAAATTATGAAAGCCGCAGCATTTTCATTTCTGTTTCGTTCTCTGTGTATTAACGTTTCTCATGGAAACCATCCGATGATCAGTTCAATCAAAAATGAATGAAACTTTGAGTGGAAACTACAGTTTTTTGAAATGACAAAGTCTTGAATAATTCAGAAACCATTGAGTTTAGGGTTCCATATTATACGACAAAATCTATTGTTTTTGGTCTCATCTATAAAATCTTGACTGTAATACGTTACATTTCCAATAACCCTGTATATATATTTGATATATCAACATACTCGGTGATAACAAGAATGAATTGAAAATATGACCAGATCAGAACTGGAGCACACAAACACGCAAGCGAAATTTTTTGAAGTAACACATTCTACATTTTCCATTAGTAACTCTATTGTATGGCAAATTGGTCGTAACGAAATTTTAATTAAAAAAGACAATGGTGGCTGTTGAGCACGATTATTCACGGGCGTGTATATATAGTTGTACCGAGAACCGGCGACAGCCGGTGTACTGTATACCGCAATATACACGATACACATACATATATTTATATACAGTGTACATGTATGAGCATGTAATGTGTACATACGTGAATATGCGCGTTCTCGCGCTTGCCAACGTATTTTGTTTAGCCGCGTGTGCATCTTGTGTACACATACATATACTTGTGCTATACGCGCGTCTATACACGTGGTAACCGTGTGAATTACGCGCTGGTAATGGTTTTGCAGATGCATATGGAGTATAATGTTATGGGATTAAGTGAACATTGCATGAGAATTGTATCACAAGCTTGAGACGAATCAATTGAGAATTACAACATATTCATCGATTTGTTGATAATTTCATAAGATTCGTGGTGGATTATTGGAAAAAATTGTCATTTATTCGAAATTATAATTTTATCATTTGACTAGACATGTGGAAAATGGAATTTTTAATAATAAAGATTGGGAATGTAATCGTCATCGTGTCTGTGGCAATTCCTTTCATTCACATGAATTTATTTCCGAAATGTTTGCATTGAACTCTTGCTACTATACCTTTCGCGGCAACGTCACTATTTGAAAGATAATAAGTTCCACCGAAGGAGAAACTATCTGAATCATCCTGGCATTTGCGACAACTGACTGCAGCCCAACGACGTTACGAATTTCTAGACCAGACGGATTTCGAAGCTGGTTGAAAAGCTTGCTCACGAGCAAACTCCTTGGTATCAGTATAGAGACAGTGTGAGAGAGAAAGTAGCAAGACTGGAATGTAATCATAGGATTCCCCAGTGATCCTTTACAAGCCTGCGTTGGCCATGTTGAATTCTTAGTCTTCCACTGCCCGCCTACACCCTCTTATATATTTCTCCTCGTCCTTTTGCTCGCTCACTTGGCTTATGTATATTGTTCATTATGCGTTGACAGTGACGACGCGGTTGGTACTTCAAGAACGCCTTGCGATTCTCAGAGACTTTCCTATGTCGCTTCACTCTCTCTTTCATCTTGCGCCAGTTCCATTTCATTTTATCAACGTACGCTGTATAAATATAGTTGACGAATAATTATTTTCATGAACTACACGACAAGCTTAAACATGTTTCAAGAATAATAAATTCTTGAAGTTTGAACTTTACAATAATATGAATTTCTTTTATTATCACCTTTGCAGATTTTTATTTCGTTTTTTTCTTTTTTCAATTGAACAACTGGCAGTAGAAACGACGTTGGTGGTACAGAGCTATGCGCATATGAGAGAAAAGGAGAAGATGAAGTGAAGTGAGGAGAAAGAAATGACGGTCATAAAGACACATAGAAATATGCATGGGAATTGCAGTACAGACGTTCGCTTATGCACGTACGCTGTACATGTACACCAATATACTTCTGTGTGAGTTTATATATTTTTTCGTTCGCTCTTGCTCCCACTTATGCATCACTCGGAGACTATGTGCATATACTTTATGTACTACGGTGCATGGGTGCTGCCACGGTGAAATTCAACTGGCGAATAACCCACGCCATAATTTCGGGGATTTTTCTTGCTGGATTTTAGGACCCGTCAGCTTTATTATAGAAGAAAACTGTGAAATTCCTCACATATATTCATAACAATGAAGCAGAAATATAGACACATATATATATAT
>JABMBR010008605.1:0-49323 GCA_018881525.1 Meteorus sp. PSUC_FEM 10030008 | reverse complement strand
TAATTTATAATTTAATAATTTATCATTAATTTTAAGAAGTGGGAATCAGTGACTAGTCACTGAAGAATGAGTCTTCAGTCACTTCCACTCTGAAATTTCAAGAAGTTCGTTGGTATGAAGATGAATAAATGGATAAAAATATTGGAATTTGCGATAATTTTTGAATATTTAAGTTGATATATTTCGTGGGTGGTTTTTAATAATAGAAAATCAGAAGCCATGATAATAAATGAATAAATTGAAACACGAGAGAACGGTTGCTGTCAATTATTCAAAATATTTTCATATCTCAAAACATGCGAGAAACGTGACAGTGAAAATAGAGTGGCCAACACTGCGCCCATCATTTCGGTAGATATAAAGCGTGTATGTGTATACATATAACACACAGTGTTGGTTCACGTGCCGTAAATTGTGCGGCACTTTTCGTCTGGGCACATATCCCAACTCGTCGTTTCGCCACCGTCCAAAAGCCGTAAAATCTCCTGGAAATGTAGATAGAACACGAAACGAGAAATTTTAAAGCTGACTTTTTTTTACAACTCTTTGTTCCTTTTTTCATCACCAGAGACCACATTACATCACTTTCACCCGTTCATTTTTAGTTACAAGACCTTCTCTTTTTTTCTTTCGTCTTCACAACTCTCATTCTTCAGTAATTAAATTTTGAATTTTTAACGTAGTTTTTTATGAACACAGTGGAACTAAAATTTTTTGTTTGCAGTGGAAAAAAAATCACAGTTCAATCTACTTGAATAAGAAAAATTAAATACCAAACCTAAAACCCTTAAAATGAACTAAAAATTTACTAAAAAAATGTAGCTACAGAATTTTGGGAAGACATTGAAAATAAAATTCGTGTAAAATAATTCCCTTCAATCCAGTCCAGACTTAATGAAAAACCAATACAAACTCATTATCTACGAGAAAAAATTCTCATTCTCATCCCCAAACATTTTCCCCACCACCCTTGATTTCAATAAAAAACAATAAATACATTTTCCATCAAGGAGAATATCAAAATCCCAACCCCGTGCCCAAGCAAAGTATTCCATATCCGAAATCTATTCTCCCAAAAACATTTACGATTTTTCCCAAGAGTAATGGAAAGTAAATTTACGATTATTAGTCTACGACACGTGTGTGTGTGTATGTGTGTGCACGCACATACGAACTGCGCACACTTTCCTTCCATCACGCCTACACATTTTCACATCAACACTGTATCATAAACGAGCACTCATCTATCCACAATTCCGCATTTCCACACACTCACCAATACCAAATCCGCCACAAAGTACAGCGATCTCCTGGTGAAATATCCGTCGATCCATCGCAATTCACACCCTGGAGAGAGCTGGTCACTGTGTTCAACACATCCAACGAACAAACATCCCCATACACCTCTACATCAACTGATTCATACACCAACGGGAACGACGTAATCCAGTGTCCAAGATTTTAACTTGAAAGTTTCGTCACATCACATAAAGTTCCTCATGGACAATGACAAGTGAAGATAACACAGGTATTTAATCTGTCCACTCACTCACTCACACACACACAAATATTTATACATACACAGCCACACCCGTTGCAACATTTAGACATTAACGAGCAGTTGCTGGTCACACCATCGCACATCACGCCGATACAAATGTTAACATGCAGAGAAAGATGAAAGAGGAAAAGGGCGAAAACTCGTACGTGAAGACTTTTGGAGTGAGTATTAGGTATGAACACACGTGTGTGTTCATACTCACATATATCTACGTCTGCCTGTGTTTTATATGATGAGCGGCATAGTAGCGATACATCGCAAAGAGAAAGAACCCCATCGTGAGACCATCTCTGTTCTGAAACACCATAGACTATTCAACAACCCTCATCTACACACGCATAGACACGTGACTGCTTTTATATAGAATAACCAGAGGGAGGTGACGCAAAGGGAAACCCAGGGGTGAAATATATTTGTATGTATGTGTATCTGTTAGAAGGGCGCGACAGTTCATCTATTGACCGTGAATCGAGCGTTAAAGCGTTGTTGTATGACCAAACTTCTTCGGTTATATTTATTTGTAGGTTTTGAGAGAGAAAGAAAGTTATTGTGATGCAACATATTTATACCCCATGAGTGTCTATTGTTTCATACTGGGGTTTGTACTAATATTACAATGGTGGCGATTGTTCATGGGGTTCACTTGACCACTTTTATCTTGTTTTGTATTATTTATTTCTGATTTTTTTTCTGCATACAATGGCAGGGGTGAGTTTTGATGTCTTGAAAACTTTCTGCTGAAAATAATCGACAGTATGAGGGAAATTGTGAACATAATTAAATATTGAGTTGTATTCAAAATAATTCACAATTGGGTATATTTGTAAAATACAAAATGCAAATTAATTAACATTAAAAAATAATCAATCACACGCGAGTGGATCGTATCATGGAAGAAAATAAATGCACAAAGAATTACATACAGGATTCCGTGACAGGGTAAAGGATTGTCTGGAACGTGGACGGTGAATCGTGGGGTAGGTTGGACGCGCGCACTCACCGGGGTTGAATTATGGGTTATCGTGGGTGCGCCTGTATCCAACGCTCCGACGATACGACGCCCATGGAAAAAGAATAGAATAAGCGCGAGGGTGGCGCCGCTAGTGAAAACGCCAATAACATGCTATACACAATACACATTTATAACTAACATATACAAATAGCGCAATGTTACACAACTAAATAATCGTGATCGACGTTATTTGTAACGATTGATTGCATTTGCACCAGGGCAATTCACTGATTGGTTGTAAATCTTTTAGTATTACACTCAAGTTGTTAGCGTTACACTTAGTACCTTTTTCTGTCTCTATATATCAGTAAATAAATATATGAGACAATATATATCACTATACACTCGACGTCAACGACTTTTTCAATGTAACATTGGGCCCATGGGACACAAACGTGCATTGATAAAGTGAAAAAATAAAATATAAGGAAGAGAGAAAGGCAAAATGTTTTTTTGTAGGTGTGTTCAGTGACGGTGTAATACAATTCACCTTCCATGAATCGATAATGATAAGAAGAGAACTGGAAGAATGGGGAAGAATAGGGAAAATGGAAGAGTGGATGTTAATTATTGTAATGAAGTGAGAGACGGAAGTTCATGAATTTATCTGCGTCATTAAATTAATTAATTGAATCATTTTTTGTATTGGAATAATACGAAGCTGTTGGATTTTAGATTCTCAGAGGATGCACATGTCAGAATAATTTTATTAATTAACATTTTTATTGTTTGTTATAATTTATTGGAAAGATTGAGGTTAGAATGGTGTTTGTTTGTACGTTTGGGAGAATTTTCTTCGGCTGTTAATTTTACGGTTAATGAGATTAGATGAATGTTTGTTTTTTATTTATTGTTAACCTGCACAGGTGTTTGAATTGAAGCGCAGTTGAATATAATCAGAATAATTCTGTGATAAAAGAACGTTAGGGTGAAGAAGAAAAAAGATAAATACATTTGGGGGTTTTTTATGGAGGAAGTTATGAATTAAATTTATACGCATTGCCACTTGTTTGTTAATGGCAATTAGTAGATTCACACGATATTTTTTTTTTTTTTTCCAAGACTGGGTGCGAGTTGCATTAATCGGTTGTATACAGGTGACGGTTAAACATAAAAATAGATAGAGGGAAAAAAGAAAGAAAGAACTGTACGTGGAAGAATACAGGAAAACAATGAGATCCCGGAAACATTTTTGGCCTATTGAGTTTTGGTGTTCCCCCCTTCTTCAAAAACGAACGAAGGAAGTATTTATTAGATTGGAATCTAAAAGCCCCCAAAAGGTCTGAAAGCGTATTTCCGTCGCCGTAGGTGGTTTTCAACCAGACCCCGTACTAAAATCCCTTTCGTGTTATATATACATACATTTATATGTGTTTTTGGTCGCACCCCTCTTCATCCATGCAACGCTCTCACGTCTCGAGGGTTATAGAAATTAGCGGGAGCAACTTTATTAGCTTGTGGCACGCAAAAACATGAGAGAGAAGGCGAAAATTTCGACAAAGATGATGACGAGACATGAAAACTTATTGACTTTGCCCCCCTAAATTTTGAATTCATTCTCTCGTGTCTTCCCATCATTATAAACGAAAAAAAAAAGGACATAACTAGTCACGTAAATATTATCGATGTGATTTATAATGTATAAAACGAACAATATAATTGTCGGCTTGGTAAAAAAAATATTTAACGACTGTACTGAGATGAAAAAAGAAAAAATTAGTGAACGAATTTGCAGTAAAAATGATATAAAAATGTTTGTAGTGAAAAATTTTATTTTTTTTTTTATTCACGATAGAAGAGTAAAAATTTCGAAGAGTTAAATTCTGAAAATAAATCATTGAGTGTCATTATGAGATTATAAACCGTCTTTTCTCATCATTAAAACACAAATGGTTGCACATTTGGTGAGTTGGTTGAAATGTGAATGAATCCAAGCGCGAAAAACATTGACATTTATTTAAAGAGAAGTCATACGCCTTGGGATCTATCGTTCTGCTCAATTTCACCGATTTTACCGTCGTCTTTTGTATCGGTTTACGGTTATTAAAAAGTATGAACCTTATATATCTGTAAGACATGTCATTAGTGTTACTGTCAAACATCCAGTATTGTTGTAATATTTATTACTGTGCCTTTTACCTGCAAATGCAACCTCACGATCTTACGACACTTTATATTCCTCTGTGTGTATGAATACAATGGTGAATAAAATAAAAAAATGTAGTGGGACATTCTGTTAAGACATGGCAACTTCACACAATGTGTATACCCCATCGATATAATATTGACATCATGACCTGCACCACTGGGGATAAATTTTATTGTCACACTCTCAGGGTGCAAAATAATAATGAAAAGAATGCAATGAAATGATCGCGCTTTTGCAGCTCGTATAAATGACAAATAGTTCTAGTTTTCTATCACTGTATCAATTTATATTGCGATACAAAAATTATTTTATTATACAGTAAATAAAAAAGTGAAAGGTGTTTGAAGAAATATCATGAAAATAAATGTGAAAAAGTTATTTTGTCATATAGAAATGTCAATGCAACAATGAGAAGTTGATTGCAAATATTTTTGGGTTTTTTGTATTTATGTACAGCAAGGGATTGAATTTTTTGTCTACCCCTTTCATCCCTTGGAATTTACTGTATAGAAACGAAGTGAAATAAAAAATTCATGACATTCATTCGGAGATGGAATTGTAACGAAAAAATAATTTGATGAATTGATTCAACGAGTCAATAATTTTTTTTCCATTGTCAAACAACCAAAAATTAATAAAACTACAAAAGTATTTGATTCTATAGATTAATCGTGAGACTGCAAAAATTTATCCAATCCTTTTTATTCCTTTCAATTAAACTCCCAAAGGAGTATGAATATACCGTGAGTCGTGTGAACATTAAGTGAATCCTGGCTCTTCTATCCAACATACTGTAGGAGTTATAGACATTCCCCAAGGGATTCGTCTGCTGTTTGTACAAGCAACGATCCGGTATTTCTACTCGAATTCACGATGACTCATAAAGTTCGAAGCGCCGACACACGCACAATATAATATATCCATCAGGTTATAGAATCCAATCGCGCGCGTATTTTTTTTTTCTCTTCTTCCATTCTTCTCGTTGTGTTTGTCGTGTCGCTGGTCTTTCAATTTGCCGCGTTGTTATGTTAGTATTATGAGTATACTTTGATGATCGTCTACCGTGACACAACGGAACACACATTGCAACACAAATGGTTTCGATATTTAATATTATATCACGTAGGTAGTAACATATTGTATATAAAGTTTCAATGTGTATTTAGTGGTGAAGGAATAAATGTTCTTGCTGTGTTAGGACTGAGATTATGTCCCGCGTAAGAATGTAAGAAGTCTATTTTAGGTTTATGGTTAGTTAAGACGATCTTTCATGCTGAGTAGATTATGGTGAATGAGAAAAAAAAAAGAAGAATTGTCCATTCTCAAATGTCAGATATTAATTCTATTGAAAAATACCAAGTTCACTTCATGTCATATTGAATGATCAGTTCAATGTTCACTCCATGGATGAATATTTGTAGATAGACATTTTTCTCATCCTTTTGTGTATTTACAGAATGAAGAAAAAAATTTCGATCGTATTTGATAAAGTTTGTGAATTATTCAGATGAACTGAATGAAATTTCATTGTTGTTGATACGATTATCGAGATGAAAATTGGGGTATATTCTAGGTCTACAATTGGTCATACTGACCATTCAATTGGAGGAAAAAATGGAATTCTCAATTCTCAAGTATTAGATATCAATTCCATTGAAAAATACCATTCTATACCACCAACCTAATACCAGTAATATTGAACAATCATTTTCATATCCACTCTGCAAAAGTATATTTATCCATACACAATTTTGTTTTTTTGTTTTTTCTATTTCAATCCGTGAAAAATGATAGAATGTAATTGTGTATAATAAACCTGAATTGTTGCCATAAAGATAAACTGTATAAGATAAAAACTGGAAGAAAAAAAAGAAAGAAAAGAAGAGAAAAAAAGTCATAATAATATGACAAAGAAAAATATAAGAAACATTCAATGTGTGTCACGTTTCCATGCTCCGTTGTTCAGTGTAAATTTCATGTGTGTATACTCAGATTTTTCCCTCCGTTGTCAGAGTATATGGTGTCTGTTTCTCGTCAAGAGCTCGGCGGTGAAAGATAAAACATCTCTCGTGCCACACCACTACACCATTACTCTTTATCTTCATGACTCAACTTCAAATATACACACAAATACATTTACATTTTTCAAATGTATATAAAATCTATATAACTATCGCCACGCAGTCTGGCACAATTTCAAATCATTCATATTAATAAAATTGCATCATTTTTTATCTACACACCATGAAAATCAACAGAATAAATAATAAAAAGAAAAAAAAGGAACAGCGAAGAAAAGAAAAGGGAAAATCAAATTAACAGCAATGGATTCACCATCACAAAAACGAATATAAATTTTTTTTTTTTCATCTTACTTTATTTTTCACTGATACTACACACGATCCCTTCATGAAGAATCTAATGACATCGAGCGACTTTGCAAGTGGGGAGAGGACTGGAAAAGCAATTTTTTTTCCTCCCTTCTTGAGTGAAAAGAGACTCGCAGACACATGGGACACACACGACACATCAGTTGTTGCGGGGATTGGGGAAAAAGTGTATATTCTAAATGAGAGAATGAAAAATAGTATGAAAAGGTCGAATAAGAGATAGATATGAGGGAGTAGAAGGGAAGAAAAAAAAAAGAGGAGAAAGTAGTGATTCTGTATGCTTTATGGTTTTATAATGTGAAAGGTTGACCAAAAGGGTCCACGGTACGGCACTCTCCGGTATCGAGTAACACATGGCTACCCCCGTGCGTATATCCATTCTTGATACACGTGCGTGTGTGTGTGAGTAAAGTTACCCAAAATATATTTCCATGAAAGGGTCACTATACACCACTCATCTTTCTCTCAATGTCCACCACGAAACAGGGTAATGAGCCGTCACGCTACCAAATTTACCCCACAAATGAAATCTATATTATTGGACATTGTATAATCGAGGGTTGGTGAACGTATTTTCTTTTCTATTTTTATCCCTTTTTCTCCTCTTTTTAATCACGACAACATTACTAAAGCTGCCATTGATGCAGTCCAAATGGCGAAAGAATGTAATTCATTCCTAACAGCTTAATATTTTTAGGAAATAAATTATTTCGAGTGTATAGAAATACGTAAATATATTTATCGTTTTTTTCGACATTTTCAGGATAAATGAAGGGTTTTAGTATGTTGGATGGGCATCCCCTAACGGGTGTATAATTCCACCATGTTGAGAGAAATAAGCTAAAGTGAAAATGTGCATCTGTCATATTTTTTTTTCTTCTTACGAATTTATTTAGGGGAGAAAAGTAGATGATTATATTTACTATTTTGCCTCTTTCTATTTGAAAATTATTCTTAAAAGCCTCGAATCATTTTACAATAATGGATTTTTTTCAGGGGTTTCAACAGTGGACGTTGATTTTGATGGATATTACTATGACAGTCATTTGAGAGTTATAACTGTGAAATAAAATTGAATGTGGAGAAATATTTACCTAAAATGTATGATAAATCCATAAAATTGATAGGATATTGGACTTCAATGTAAAAACAGATTGATGAATAAAAATTGTTACGTTACGACTGTTATTTCTAGATATTTCTTATTCATGTACAACCCAACATTCTGAATAATAAAATAAAAAATTAT
This sequence comes from Meteorus sp. PSUC_FEM 10030008, assembly GCA_018881525.1. NCBI lineage: Eukaryota > Metazoa > Arthropoda > Insecta > Hymenoptera > Braconidae > Meteorus > Meteorus sp. PSUC_FEM 10030008. The sequence goes on along the minus strand of JABMBR010008605.1, from coordinate 40,962 downwards.
AATTGTTGAAATAAACTAAAAAAGTTGAACGTGTAAGTGACAAGTCATCCACCTACATTTACCATCAGTGTACGAAAATGCAACAAGCAACGTGGGAGAGTTTTACGCTATTTTTGTATCACACACAAGTTTTGCTTTTCTTCTTATTCTCTTTTCATTTGTTTTCTTTCTTTTTTTTTTCCTCCATGCACAGTGGGCGCACACGCATTTATATTTAAACCCTCTCGTGACTTTACCCACTCTTGTGGTATGAACACACTACACAACTTGTTTCTTTTTATCTTCATGACTATTTCGAGTTGCATGGGAACTCGCTTTGGCAGGTGCCTCAGTGTGCGATTATAAATAATCTCTGCTCAAATTTTTTTTGCCTCCACTTTGTACACATACTCACATACGGTATTCAACTTTTATTCTTGGTGTACAACACTATGGAGAGGAGTTTTCTAGGTATGAATTTATGTGTGTCAGTGTATGAAAATATAAATTTTGCGCGATCAGAACAGCACGTATGATTTGATGCAGGTGTGTGCACTTAATGAATGCACACGTGTAATGAATGAATATTTATTCAATTTTGTATTTTTGTATAAAAAATTCCTTCACATGAATTCATAAATTGATAATCTTCGTTGTTTCTCTGGGAGTGATTCGAAGCCAGACGAAAAATTGAATCGGAAATGTGTGAAATAATTTCATTTCTCTAATGAATTTTACTTCCCAATCATTTTCAACCAAAAATTTCAAATGTGAAAGACTTCTGATTTGTCGTAGTAACAGAACCGAATAAAATTGCCAATTCAATAACTTTTGACTGTCTCGTTGGATGTAACCAGATGAAAACGACCACAAAAATCACTTTGTGGAACCAAAATAAAAATTCTGTAAACCAAAATCCAATAAAACTCCATATTGAACTGAATCGACATTGGGGAATTGAAACCACCAACAGCATTACAAACAAATTGTAAAATTGTAGAATGAGTTACACTGAAATGTTACCAGAGTACTGTGCACTCTCATACACACGAGTTGTGGCTTCCATACATGTCATCAACGAGTCGTTTCAACAGGTGCTCTCAAGAGGTAAACTCACATATAAATTTATGTACATAAATACACAATACATAGATGAAAATGCATTTAGAATATACAACGATAGACTAAGCACACGAAAGTACTCATAACAACCACATGAATACCTCTCTGCAATGCACAATCCACTCGTGCAACAAAAGCTCATGTACCCGTATATTTTCATCTTTTTTACCGAGTGCATTTCAAACTTTCTCTTCCGCACCCTTTCCCTCTTTATTTACCATTTGAATATAACTATAGCCATCAGTGTTATGTTGTCGACATCATCATCTTCACAAAGTGGCCAAAAGCTTGAATGTACATGGACAAGTGGAAGACGTGTTTAAACCTGTATATTTCTGCATTCACTTCGACAAGTATTTGCAACATATCGACGAGTTTTTTGTTCTCTCGACTGGATCCACCACTCGACACTTTACCACTTCTATTCAATTGTGCACACATATTGTCTCGAAGATATGGAAAAGGAGAGAAGGTGTTGTAGTGGCCCGCGCATTTTATGATCATCAGCAACACTCTGTGGCTAATTTTCTGTAGGACAAACATGCTGGTCATTATGTACAAACGTTTTCAGAACTCAATGGGACTTGTGAATTTCGAGGGTGCATGAAAATATGTTTGTGGGTTTCTTGAACTGTTTTTTTTTTTTTCGTGTATACTTTTGGATTTTCGTAAAAACCCACTCACATATTATTCATGCTGGTCATTAATTTTAGTTTTGCTTCAATTCAAACAAAAGAATTATGAACAAATGGTAGAAATATTCAATTGATTTCTCATTTCAGTTATATATGAAAACTGTCACGTAAATAAACGCTTGTGATGACAGTTGGAATGAATAAGTGAGCCATGAAGTGAGATTTGTACATGAAACACAGTCAGATACATCAAAAAATCGTTACGAAACCAGGGTCAATTTTCCCTTTCAACATTGCTCGAGAATCAAGGCCTATTCTCTGTGATACTTGAGAAGATTAGACTGTCACAAGCTTTTCCACGTTTTCACGTTTCGAAATAAGCCCAAAACCTTCCACCCTTGTGTGTACATATCAGAGCCGCAGGCAACCGAGTGGTAGTGAACGAAAAGAAAGAATGAAACGAGCCGAGAAAATAATGCGCGCTGACTCTGAATTTTTCCCCTCATCTCTCTATTATTTTTTTTTTTTCTTTATTTGGTGTTGATGTACACGTCATAGGGAGATACAACGAATACACTTGTACACATCGAGTGACCGTAACCACTTGAAACAAAAATAATTCTGTCCTACCAGACTGAGATACATAAGCTCTTGACAATAGGGAAGATATTTTCTCTAATGAACCCAAGACGAGTAGTGTTCTCCAGTGCCAATTACACTCCAACCATTGAGTACTCATGTTCGAACCTGCTACTATATAGACATTACTACTTCTGCTACTACCACTTGACTATTGTCAGTTTGAAAAGCTCAAAGACGAAATGCTGTAAAATTCAGTAAAATTTTTTATTCATCACTCGTCCAATGTGTCAAGCAAATTGTGATTTTCATGCCAGTCATCACTCAAACACTCCATTACACCAATTTCAATCAACGAAATGAATCAATAGTATAATTTATCAGTGAATTTTATTTACCCTGAACAGATTGCTGTTACATAATGAAAAGAGGGAACATGACAAGTTCTGGGTTTGAATGAAATTTAAATATTCATCGCAACCCATAATCTCCAAGCTTCAACGAAATATAAAACCACTTCACCCTTCATCTAAAATTGAACTTGAAATTTATTACACAATTGCAAAAACAAATTAATTTCTTCTTGACAATCCCAACCATTCTTCCCAGATGTCATCCAACAATGGATTGTCATACCAAAATGATATATCAAGATATCCATCCAATCCAATTGCGAATGCCGTTTGCTTTCACAGTTGTCCCAATCACAGTTGGAGAAATGATAACGAGCGGTTTCGCACGACGCTCACGTTGGTAGTCGACATTCGGTTCGTCTTAATTTAGCGTAGATTACGCAGATCACAATAAACCAAGTTGATAGGGTCACTCCGTAGCTGTAAGCCTTGATTAACGGATTTAATTATAGGATTGTACTCGTGTGTTAGTATCTACATATTACACTTCTACATACACAACTAAACATTTAGCTCCACACTAAACCAAATGTCTACATGTGAATGTGTGTGATGTGTATAGAGAGCAGTGCGAGGATACCGAGGGTGAAGCGGTTTACAGAGGCTGGATCGTAGTGGTCATTACGACCAAGGGACTCTGCCATCCAACGCCATGGACATCCACATTCTATAGGTATATTATGTATATGTTCAAAGCTCTGAATCCCCATGCACAAATACCAATACAACTTCAAATACATGAGCATATACATGCAAGGGTAAAGATATACATAACGCCAATCCAACAGGGAGAGTATTATAACCCAATGGTGGTTGGCAACTTTGACTCCATTGGGAATAAGACTTTAAATTTTGTGGATCATGACTTTGCTTCATAGAAGTTGAGTTACCCACGTTTTTGTATCATAGACATTTTAGTCTCTGCATCAATGTATGGAGGTGAAAGAAAAAAATAATAATTGAGTTTGAGATTAATTAAAAAATATATTTAATGCTTTTTGGGTTCATTCAAGTATAATACAAGTGAAGTGACAAAAGTAATCGATCAAAGGGACGTGGAATTATATACATTTAGGTTTGTGAACATTTCATGGTGGAGTATGAGGCAAACGAAAAATACCATTAAGGTCCTGAGACATCATTTGTTATGAAAAAGAGGCACAGATATATATATGTATTAGTGAATGGATATTGTAGATACAATAGGGGAAAATATATCTGGTAATACCGCGCGTTTCACGGCTCCGCGGATACTCGATACGTACAAAATGTAAGAGTATTAGCGAGAAATAGCATAAAGGAGAGGAGGAATAAGAGAGTGTTGCTAAGGGTGTGTAGATGGAACAAAAAATAAATGAAAGCAATGTTTATCCTAGGGATTACGTAAACTGAAGTTCGTTCATGTCGCGAATGAAATGTTCGATTCGATACAGGATAATTGCTGTGATGATTAAGTGATCTTTGATTCAATGATCGTTCATGCTTTTATATGTTTGCACTTTTATTTCCTTATGTGGGGGTTGTTTTTCCCTTCCGGGGGGATTAGTCATGGATTCAGTTCACTCGGAGATTTGCTAAATTTTAATTAATGAATTTATTCGGAATTTCTTTTTGAGATATTAATTTTTAGGTTATGTTCTTTTATGAATATCAATAGAACCTTCAATTCTTGATCTGTCAATCCATCAAATTCTGATGGATCAAGTTTGATAATAATCCCAATAATTTTTATTAACAATTAATCAACCCCTTCGAAGAATTGAATGACAATCGATGACATTCAACCCAAATTGTTTGATATTAATCAAACTTTTGTATTGAATAGTAAGAAAAAATCCAGTGAATGTCTTGTGCTTGATGCAGTGAGAAAGATTGAATTTATTTATCGGTAAAATATTCAGATGATGAGAAGAGATACTGTTGGAATAGAGTGGCTCAATAACTTCAGTGAAGATATAGATCAGGAAGATGCGACATTTCCCAAAATTCAGGCAATGTATATAGAACAACGTTATACATAGTAAATGTGAATGGGAGAAAATAGAGAAGAGGAAACTCCACAGATTTCACCCAGTAAATTCAAGGCGATGGTTGCCTCTACCAAAGTTGTGTAGTGTCCCCTCGAGGCGAGCAAAATCACGGTAAATCTAACGTTATGCAAATTTCGTGGTCACCATCCAGAATATAATTTTGCATATGAATGCAAGCGAAACGCGTATGGTATACTCAGTGAGGATATATAAGGCTTCAAGATGATGCTAATCGAGGGTTCCTCACAATATATATGCAAGGGTATGTCCATTACACCAAAATCAGGACATGGTTCGTTTGGTTTAGTGCACAAATAGTGCTCGTTTGTGGAGTCAACTGTGATTAAATTGAAACTCACTTTTCCAAGTTGTTTCACTCTTTTCTATTCGTTCAATTTTGCATCACTGACCTGGGTCAGGTTCATCAGTTCTAAAAAAAGCAAAACGAGACATTTCTATCAAACTTTTCCAACCATTGACTGTTCAGTCAATCAGTTGTGTCTGTCTTAATGATCATGAACTAGAATATTAGAATAATTTCTCTCATGTTAATTGACGTAAACGATCCCCCATAATTTCTTTTGTGACAAGAAAAATTTATGATCGCAGCCATTTGTGTCTAAATACAAAATCTAACGACACCAAGTCGTGTTTATGACTATGTATCAACATTGAAGGGGATGATTCAATGTGGGTGGTGGGTGATATGAGGGTGGACATATATAACACGACTGAGAAGTGTCGTCTCACTTTAATCCAATGCAAAAGTTCTGTCTCATTTAGTGACCGATGAATTTGCAAATTAAATACAGCCAAGGTGACAATTGTTATTCGTATTACATCAGGGTTGTGAGAAGAGGCCAAAGATGTAGTTGAACAGATATATAGAGAGAAAACGTAATGAGAGTAAAAGAGACAGGGTGAGACTGGTATTACCCTGAAGGGGTGCGCACCCTCTGATTAAAAATTCTCGCGTGGTTAAGCCTCTGATAATGATCTCCACCAACCCCATGGCTCGTGGGGTTTAATACAGTATGGACTCAAAGCGATTGTACTTACTCAGTCAGCGTGTACCACAGCGACGAGCAAAGAGGAAATGGCTCCAGGGGTCATCACAAGCGCAAGAGTTAACGATCGGTTTCACTCTTTTTCCCTCATTCTACCGTGATTTTCTGAAAAAAGAAATAACAGAGAAAAAGAAGAAATGTGAGAGATAGAAAATGAGGAGGAAAGAGTGAGAAATATCTTCATTGATACTTTTTTTGGGGGAGATAAATCATTAGGGAATTTTTTAAGGTCGATCATCATCGATGGAGGATTCAAAGGGTGGAAAACAAAATCACAGTGAGACGAGCTTTCAACACTTTCTAGCATTTCTTCGGCAAGTACAACTTCAACAGTTAGAAAAGAATTATTTTAAGCTGATCAAATATTTTTTTTTGATAAAAAAACTGAATTAATTGTTATGTTCAAATTTACCGATTTACACTTCAATATGAACATCAAATCAACGTAATATTTCTCATAATATTTAATCATCAATTATTTGTACAATTCTCCCTTCGTTCGAAATAATTTCGCGCGAATGGGGACCAAAGGGTTGCGAAATTATTCGAAAAATTACTTTCAATTTCTGAATTGTAACACGAATAATTGCAGTGTTACATCAAAGCATATTTTCTTCACACTTGTTCATGAAATTTGTTCGTTGAAAATAATTAATTAACGAAATAAGATACAACAATACGAATATAAATGCGTATCGTATTTGATTCAGATATTAATTGAATTCCATGAAGCCACTTGAATGTTCCATAATCCGTCACAAGAACTCGGACCCGTAAAGCCGTTGGATGGCTATGAAATTTTGTAATAAACCTAACGACCCTCGCAATGAAAAGTAACGTTTCACTGATCCCCTCGCGCATTCTCATGCGGGCGCGCGCGGTGCCGGGCTCAGACACCCGACAAATCAGAGTAATTGCGAACGCGGCATATTAATCGTCCTATCTTTCAAATCATCTCACTCTGCTTCTTCCTAACTCACTTTTCACAAGAGAAATCGTATTCTCTCTTAATAAAATACTTCAATCAATAATCCATTTACTGCTGTTCCTTTTTACCACAATTACATTTCACATTATAAATTCAATATCAATTGCATAATTGTGCGCCTAATAAATAATTTCAGGCATCCACAATGCCTCAACACATCTACATTCATGTAAATATTCAAACGACAATGTGTACTCACATTTAGATATGCGCGACACTGACGTGTGACTAATGACTCAGGAATTAACAATATCCCCATCAAACAGCCCCATGTCATTTTTTTTTTATGTAATATATAACGAGCCAATGTGCTCGATATGTCAAATAAAAAATGATCATTGTCTACAATGAACAAACTGAACTGAGATGAAATAAAAAAAATATGAAAAAAAAAAAATCCAACCGAACCCCATTTTACAATTGGTAAAAGATGAATAGATTTTGTCAGGGTGAAAGACAAAATTAACAATTATTTTCCAACGTGTCATGATTTTTTATCTCGGTTTACGTCGTATAGCGAATTGCGAAAGATAATCGATCAAAGGAAGAAAAAAAGGTGGTGTAAAAAATGTATAGGGGTAAATATATCTACCTGTTTCTAAGCTCATTCAAATCCCCATTCACATTCAAATACGAAGTTAACGAACAAGGTGGTTTCGTAATAAATGACATGAGCAAAAAGTCGTATATGCAATGGGAGTCTACTTGGTGTCTCTCACTCTCTCTGACGCTTTCACTCCCTTGCCTGGTTAATTATTCAAGCTAAGGGGGTTGTAAGCAGATTGGTTGCTCCCTAAGCCCTATCTCGAATACAAGGACGGCGTCGTTGAATCCGTGGTGGGCCAGACGGGTATAACCCTGCAGCGCCAATGTTACTAGAGAATATATCTGTGTTGAGATGAAAGTATGGGGTGATTGTGGAGTAAAGTCTGACGTTCGGGGAAGAGAAAGAGTCTTTAAAGCACCCTTACTTAGCGACTGGTGTCTGTGATTAGAACCAGAAATATGCTAAGCACCCCTGTTGCCGATTATCGTGGTGAGTTTCATACAATTTTTTTCATCATGTCAATAATATGGGGCGTTGTTGATACAGTGGATTGATAGAAATTACGTTTTGTTATCTACTGAAAATTCTCGTGATGTCCTTGAATGTGTTGGGACGAAATTTCTGCGATCTGGATCGAAATTCTCAGATTTTGTCTAACTGCATTTCACTATTTTTTCTATTGATTCAAAAAAAATCGGAGATTTGTTAAAAATGACTAGAATTTCGGTTGTAAATTTTTAGACTGTCCTGGATTTATTTTATTGGGGAAAAATCTGTTCACGTTCACATGTAAAATTGAGATCAATGGAAAACTCTGGTTTTCCCGCATAACTTTAGTCAATTCTACATCGGATATCTGTTGTACAATCGCTGTGACCCCAATGGGTTTTTGTCGGTTTATGAAGATTCACCAGACAAATAGCCAAAAGCGCCAACGCTTGGGGGGTCGAAGTACTTTCGGACGCCCGCGAAATTAATTCCACGTCCAAGCCACTAATTTAGGACGCAAACACGAGTTCTCTCTTTCAAAACGACGCGTCGGTCGGAGTCAAAGCATGAGGCGAAGATAGAGAACGGAATAAAGGCCAGCACGAAATGGCAAAATGGGCGGTATGAGGCCACCCGATGAGACGCGGGAGGAACATTGTCGTTAACTTTTACGACGCCATTAACGTGTGCGCGTCTTCCGCGATTCCAAAAGCTTGGGACACACACTGGACGCCCTGACGTCACCGTGAGAAAATAGCGTTGAAATAGCAAAAGTCTCCCGAGGGAAAAAGAATTAGCTCAGGACTCTCACAATCGCAGTGCACTCACATACACAATCGTAAATACGACTCTTCTCTTCTCGCATTTCTCTATTTTCATTTCAATTCAACAAAGTTGGAGCGTTGCCCTCTGTCCAAATAAATTTAATCCAACATGAAATAGGAAAAAAAAAATAATAAAATTCAAATGGGGAGGAGCAAAAATAATAATGAAAGAAAATTCAATCGATGTGTCAGACTTTAAATTTAGCACCTTCTCAGTCCTGATTTCACCACGTCGATAAATTAAAAAAATATCAAAAAATTAAAATAAAATTTCGAGATATCTCTAACAGCAAAGAAAAGGGGCGAAGGCGTTTTGGGATTTGACACGCGTTTATCCTAGAAACACAAATGTAAAGGTCACGTGTCATTCAGTCGCATCACGCCTGGCTGTCACTGTGCCACGTGACCGTATAAAAGGGTTGAAATTTTCCAACCCCCTCAATCCCGCATTACTATAGCCGCCCTTATAGGTTTTCTTTCCTTATACAATTCGCGCCACCCCTTTTATTCCAGCGATCTATTGCGATGTACACCGCCGCGGTTGACAGATCGCCACGTTAAGTCTGACTGATATTTTTTCTCACTCTCACCAATTGTGTGTCGTGTATGTGTACATCTCTACTACAAACTTCCCATTGATTATGAAATATTATTCCTGCATGCACGCCCATGTAATCATCGCAGGGTTTAATGGCTTTTTAAAGGGACGATGGTTATGTGTATGTGATCGTGTTACATTGAAATTCGTTGTGGACCTACCGACAGAGTAATTATCGGTAGTTACGATCTGATAGTTACACATCAAGTGACAGACGATTATTCAAAGTCAATTTTAATTGACGATCCACACACTTTGTCACACGCATTTATATATACATCAAAGAGTTTGTAATAATTCAAAACGATGAGTAACGGTAGCGATAAAATGTCATTATTAAAAATTATTCAGCATGAAGAGATTTTTTTTTAATTCATTCAATCTTTTTCATTGGTATACGAAGATGTGTTATTGAAAATTAATGGATTTGACTTATCAATTGAATTATTAAAACCTTTGCAATCCAATTTATAAATTTTAATCCAAATCATTTTTCACTCCCTCAATAAGACAACACGTGGAACTGCAAAGTGTTAACAGATAAGCACAAAAGGGTAGTGTGAAAAAAAAATTAATTCGAGGTCATCGGTCATTCTCCCTCCGGCGAATTTTTATTCGAAATCAAAGTAACAGAACGGGGTGTTAAAGTGAAGGGTGTACACATGCAAAGCCTTCCATCGGTTCTATACAGTCTTAACTCTGTATCCGGCTTCTTAAAATCAACCCCTAATCCCAGCGAATACTCGCGGACAATGCGACCGCCCCGATCACGGTTGGAAGCCACCTTCACCGTCACTTTATACTGAAAACCACCCTCTACTCTTTTCCAGTCTATGCTGCCGGTGACTGGAAAGAAACGAGTGATGGATGCCCGCGGTAATCCGCGCTAACTTCCACCGGGATTTGCTTGCGCTGAAGATTGCCAAGCATTTCTCATCCTTCACTTTGTCCTCTCACCCTCTCTTTATTGCTCCTTCGTTTCTTCTCCTCCCCAATTTTCAACGTCGTCTAAAACCTCGAAATCAAGTCAAGTCACTAAGTCCCTCCCTATACCAAACTGGAAACTGCGCGCCTTGAGACGCCATTCTAATTAACATCGTGTCGGACGGCTTAAGGATCGACACCGCGGTACCGTCGTCTCTTAAAAATCATTAGAGAAGCATAAGAAACCTGAAAAATAAAGAATGGAACATTGGAAGCTTAGGGTGCATGAGAAAATTGATTTGAACAATTTAGGGTAGGCACGCACAGCTCGTGTATGATTACCACCAGGAAAACATGAGCACAAACAACGCACCAAGGAAAAACCATTTTCACTCACCCACCGCTCTCGCAACAGAATTCAAATTTTCGCGAATCGTTTTGTGAGGGTTGGTAACCCCTTCGTGGGGATTAACGTGTGCCCCATGTGGTCGGGCCCGCTGATGGCTCGTTACCAAACGACGAGTTCTACGTGGCGACCGACAGATATTACTATTTATGGACAGTACTTAGCGATTTTGGGGCTCTACTGGGGATCAGCCCTCGCCTGCCGATATGCCCGACATGCGTGTCAAAATGAACGGGCATTTTTTAGGGGTGGATTTTCGTGTGCTTTTGTCAGCTTCAAATACGACTGCCAATACCATTCATTTCACTCGTGAAAGCTGACTGAAAGTTCCTAATGTATAAATGATGGAATATTTTTACGTATGAATTCCTTGATTGAAGGAATGATTTCATATCCAGTTAGTAAACTCGCAAAATAGAAAAACTTCCTGTTCAACATTCAAGTTGTACATTCAACATGGGAATACGGCATCACCTCCAGTTACACAAATTCAATTCCTAAGAGTAAATTCTAAAAACTTTCCAGACTAAATTACCCACTTGAACTGGATTATTCAGAAATTTTCATTCCTGCAGAAAGAGGTATAATAGGTTAATTAATTAAAACAACTATCACAATGATTCACCCTCTAAATATCAATGAAAACTATTCCAGAATACAGTGGCCTCAGACCCTAATTATCGCAATAGCCCCTGGGGTTTCTCGGATGAATGGTCTTCAAGATGCTTCGAAAATTACCCATAGAACATTCTACTCCCCTACAAGAGATCCGTAACTTCCATGTGGAATGAGTATATGTATGAGGTATGCATCCTATTATACTCCTAAAAAGATAACTGATGTCCAGTGTAAATTAAATCCATGTCTTATGACAGACACACATAAGATTCCATATACATCTTAAACAACATTATACCAAGTTATTTGTCACCTCATTGTTCGTATTCGGTGAATATACGCCAAGTTTCATGATGCAAAGTTTAATGTTACGCAATTCCTGGTTGGCTGAAAGCTACATCGCAAGAATTATTCTTGCTGAAGCGGATGTCCTGTGATATATATCTTGCGCGCAGTTTCCTCTTGCTACCAACACCCATTTTCATAGTTTACGTTTCGAGACGGGCACTTAGTTTGAGTTGACTGTTTCAAGTGAATAGAGAATTCCACATTGGCAATTGTCAGAATACGTCACAGCATCTTAATTAGTTTGAATGGAGAAACGACCAGGCAAGATGACCACACACCCGTCAAACGAGTGTGAGTACACTACAGTTTGGTATTACTCTTCAGCCACGAAACTATCGTACAATTTCATATAGTTAAAGCTATATTGCCATGGCCGTAAGACACAGAAACATGCTTGAGGAGACACGAAATACATCCGGGATAATTTCATCCCCAAACTATTCGTCTCGAGATACCACCCGATAACCAACCGAGGGTGGCCATAAGTCCTGATGAGAAGCCAAGCAATAACTGTTAGTCTTGCCGATGCAAATCCTCTGGAATATATATAATGTCCTCTAGAGAGAATGAAAATTTAGTTAGGTTTACATTCGTAAATCTAGAAGTCTGCACACATTCGTCTGGTTTAAGATACTTACGAAACAGTGAGAAAAATGAAAACAAAATTTATTTATGTATAAAGAGATGATAGAGGAGTAGATAGGGGAGTTGAAAGTACCAAATGGTTATAACTAGTTTCATCTTTTCATGGGTGGAGTGGTGATTGAGTTGTCAGTGAAACGAAAGGGAAACATCGTGCATCACTAAAATAATTATCATGCTTGGGGTGAGCTTGGCACAGCCGTGCTCATGTGCTCAGTTCATTCACTTGGATTTTTAGTTGCTGTCAAGAATGTCGTTAATTTTCTGAATTTACGTGAACGTATCGTACAGGGAAAGAGAGATATTGTGTAAAAGGGACACAAATCGATCAAGCAGAGCTAGCACACGAGTTTGGTAATGAGCGACGAGTTATCTCCAACAACTATTTGTCTTCTGAGTATACACCGATGACTACTCCAACTGATTCGTACCAAAAGTAAGAGGGGAATAGAAAGAATATATATGTTCAGTGTATCCTACACTACACAGAACGACAAACGTGGATCGAATGAAATAAGTGGAGAGCGGGTAGTTGTCCCAGTGGGACGTCATCAGGGAAATTGGATGCGGCATTTTTCAACTACCCCCCACGACTGCTCTCAACAAAAGTATTTGGATGCTCTGTTACTTCTTTTTTATTCAACTTGTCCAATGATTCTTGAATTTGTCTTGTCAATGTATATACTCAGTGTCTGAAACCGAAACAATTTCTCATTCTCTCACTGACCGTCAGAAAAGGAAAAAAAGAACACAAAAAAAAAGGAAACTACAAATGATGCAAATTGCAGATTTAGAAGTGAATAGTTTTCTTGCTTGGAGTTGAATGATACACGAGCAGAGATCTACAGACTTCAAAATGAAGCAAAAAGCATTAAACAAATACATGAAAACCACAATCTATTAATCACTCAGTAGGAATGGCAAGCAGAGTCCCCTAAATGAGAAACCGGAACTGAACAAAGGACTGGTGAAATGAACAACAGGGAGGATCGTTATCCGAATCGACGGTGACATAGTCAAAACGAACCAAGTACGCGGTAGGCAAGGAAAGAAATGGATAGATATGAATGACAAAGGATGACAGAGAAAATGTGAACGGAAGACTTACTGCGGGGGGGGGGGGAATTTCGTTTACTTTTCAAATGGTTTTCCTTGGATGCGACCTTGTGAACTCGAGGTGATCGCTCACTTGGTGGTAGCACTCTGAGATTGAGATCTACCCTTGAGGCTGACACCACGAGTTATATAGTCATGTTAGTCGTCGCGGTGGATAAAACTGATGTAGAGTAAAGGTGGTTGTTTGATTTATCTGATTCGCCCTTCTTCACGGCAATTATTCATACATCCATGTTATATAGATTACGATATCATTGGGTTTCCATTCCCATTGGGAATAAGAACGAATTGGTATTCGAAGTCCTCTAGAGAAATATATTGAGATAGCATTTGACTGTCTTGAACATGATTCAACAATTGTTTCCTTGATGTGACAAAGTAGCATTTCAAAGAAATTTGAATAAAATTTTAATCCAATTAAGTTGACGACACCAAGATATTTGTCTTGGTAAACGATACAGTTGCTTGCACCGAAGTTTCGACTCTACAAGATAATCCGACACGACAACAGAACAACAACAACAACATCAATGCATTAGCTGGCAGCATAGCAACGACTCCCCGGGGCGAGGCTTTTCAGTAGAGTCCTACGGAGTTTGCGATTCTCTATCAAAGCAACTCTCCTTCAGATTTTACTCAGTTCCCAAACTCACAGTAATGCAACGTATCTCATGAACCATAAGCTATCAACACTATCGCATTTCTTTGATACAATATCAAAAATGTTCCGACACTTGACGAGTTCAAACATGTTTCTCAACTAATTTAATATTCCCGAAACTATAACAAATTAATTTATTTATACCTGTATCACGATACGTTGAAAGTTTTGGGTTTGATTTTAAATAAAAGTATAATTTCATGTCACGAGCAAATTAACTGGTGGAAATTCTCATGAAAATTTACTGTCAAGTATGTCAAAGTTGATGTGTGGTCTGGGGCGAAGCTTGTTTCCAATGTTTCCTCACTTTGCAAGCTGAGGTGAATATGTATATATATAGTTATCTGAGTAAAATTGCAAATGTAGATTAGCTCAAGGGTAGAAATACCAGACGGAAATCCCACCAAGGCTTTCCAGTTGGTCTGTTTACGAGAATGCTTGTACAACATGCCATGTTGTCGTCGTAAAACGTAAACGCGTCCAAAGATATTTCCAAGTGTGAAATATTTTCTAGTCTAATCCAGGGCAATATCATAAAGAACGTTCAAAGTGGTTGGGCTTGCGCTCGTAACCGGGCATTAGGGATGTTTACAAAAGAGAGAATATCCTTCGACGCACGTCTGTCGTTTCATGAAAATTGTCCGACCACCTGCGACTACTCTCACATCCCTCTCCTTTCTCATCATCGACAATCGTAAAATGTCAAATTCAATGTTTTACATGATATGCAAACACACCGATCTGTAAAATCGTGTAGGATATTTTCGCGTATGAATTCGAATGTGAAAATTGTTTAGAAATATTTATGAATTTCACCTTTCGGAATTGGTTGTGTCTGATTATTTTTCATTTAACGTGTTTAACTGCAGATGTTATAACAGTTAACAGTCATATCGTGTTGGATCAACCAGTTCTCGTCCAATCACTGAAGTTGAGCAACACTAAGCGCGGTTAGTACTTGGATGGGTGACTGCTTGGGAACACCGCGTACTGTTAGCACTTTTTCTTCAGTCATGAATCATAAATTACAAACTTTACACTTGCATAGAACAAATTGATAATTGTTGGAGATTGGATTGGTCCTCAATCAACACCATCAAGAAAAAACTCCTGCTTCATTGCTTCCACCGAATAATCTTACTCATCATCAGCACACAATAAATGACAAACCCATGAAAAATTCAATAAAATCATATTACCCAAATAAAGTCGACAAAGGACATTAGCCGGAATCCAAATTCAATCTCACGTAGCTGAGTAAGATAAATCGTTCCTCACATATGAATTTCTTATGTCTATTCCACCAGCACAACCCAACACACTGAACACAACTCAGTCAATTAACCAAAAAATTGGGCCAATGCATTGAATGAATACACAAAAAAAAATAATTCAATTGAACCTTCTGTATATAAAGATAAGTGAGAGAAGATGCCAGTCATTCTCGAGTAATTAGTTAAGGGTCGGTTGAGTGGTGTAGCAGTAGTAGTAAGTGAATTGCAACCCGATACACGTTCTCAAATGCTATCATTTCGCGGGATATATTCAGGGGGTGACTGAACAGAGAATTTGATTCCACCCGCGCCCTCACATCAACTATATTAAGAAAAACTTCTGTGTTGCCCACGCACCAGATTTGATTGATTAACCCAACAAGAGAAAAAGTCTGTTGTGCGATTATTTCTATACATAAATCGAAGTCATTTCATTCCAGTTCGACATGAATTGATCATGATAAATTTATCATAATCCTGCATCAATTATTGTTCGAGTATCATCAATAACATTGATGCACTGTCGTAGAAACTAATGAATAAATTGTCGTAATAAATGAAACATATTAAATAATTATACACATCTATAAATAATGTAAATTATTAACATAACAGTACGAACAGTTAAGTGAAAGTTGCTGTTACAAAATATATATCAACGTTGATCAGTTGCTTCTGATTAAAACGAGGAATAAATGGAAATAAGATTGATCACCAGTTACCGGAACATAATACCCTTAATACTACAATTGACGTGATGCAGTGAAATTGTATACGGAATAAATAGCATAAGCAGTTGTATTAGTTGTACCAGTCACAAACGAAAGTCAATTCAGAGCAATTGAGGAAAAACTTTCGTATCCTTGCCAGAGATTTGATTGATTAACTCGACAAAACCAAGTGTCGCAATGAATGGATACAAGAACAGGAGAAAGATATTGAAGGAGGAGTGGCTTTCACGGTCCGGTAACAGTATGAATCCATTCATTCATCATGTAAGTGTGCGGTAGCGTGCGATAACAAAAATTCCCTTGCGAAATTTCGTAACTCTCTCACTCACAATCGTTCTTCATTCAATATGTAACGCCTTTCCCTTTTCGTTTCACACAGGATCATTTCCAACCCCATTTACACAACTACGTGTATTAATGTGCGAATTTATTTCTTTTTATATTTTTAGGAACCTATACGAAGACGTGCACGAAAAACAATCTCAATATGGAACAAGAACGTTTTTTGAGCCGATGTTTGATGAAATGTCCAACAATTCCTGCTGAGACTAATCCTTTCATGAACAAATTGATACCATGAAGAGATCCAATCAAAACCAACCGATGAAATCAATGAATCAACTTCTGGAGTTAAAATCCCAGCACTCATCAACATCACAGTCCGACAATTTGTGAAAAAATTTGTATGTGGACTTTGATAGACCTAAGATGGAATGTCAAACACAGATCTGGATCAAATGAATAGTGTTTATGTGAAGCCAGACACATGACATTCCATAGTGTACTGGTGGGCAGTGCAACGTCGGATTACCAATGTACAACAGACACCAAGTTTAACCGGAATGCGTATAGGTGCTCCAGTACACTATAGACAATTCAAGTATGAGGGAGTCAGTATTAGATGAGTTGGGAGGGTGAGTCAGAGGGAGAGTACAGAATTGGACTCTCGGACAGTAGTCATTTGTCACTGTCAACCCCCTCAGTAGTGAACGTCGTCATGAGCAAGGAGAGAACGTCGGAGGGAGATCGAACTCGACCCTGTTGCCTGCTCTTCGCTAGCACGTGCCGATGTCTGTATGTCCACTGAGCTACATGTACCTACCTCTTGCGTACATGAACCTATTTACACATGAGCCTCAACTCTATATACGTGAACATATATTGTATATAATCCTGATGTATATAAACGTCTCGCGGACGAACGTGACTGCCGTACAGCAACGGGTATTGTCCGTTAAAATTTAATGAAGCTTTTTATCGCGTCACGTTCTTCATGAGAAAATGATTAATTTCATTGGGGTAATATTAAAAAATAATTCTTGCAGTGAACATGGAAGAAGAAAGGTGGAAAAATAAATACATTTACGACAGTTATTTTTATTTATTTGTTTGTCGTGCGATATCGCTTTGGAAATATTTTCGTACGACTGTAAAATAGACACGTTTGTAAATGTCAAGTTGAATGAGAATGAAATGAAGCGAGTGTGATAGTAAAATATTTTTATTGAATTTTTGGCGTCTTCGTATGAACAAGGGTGGAGAAAACAAAAAGGTGGAGAGTGGAATTATAATAATTCTTTTGGTTTTTGTCGCAACAATATTTTACAATCTAACGGATTTTACGATCAACTCCCTACGGTATTGCCATAGCTCTTCAATCTTCCTCAACGCGTCTATGAATATAAACACAAGGAGGCGGCAGTGATTTATATCGGTCGAAAAAATAAAAAAAGTGGGGAAAAGTAAAATGGAAAAGAAAAAAAGGACATGGAGGTAAAGAGAAACGAGTGGAATAAAAGTGTTGAGGGACAGTCAAGAGGAGAGAAAGGACGATTCGATACTTCAGTTTCATTTTTACGTTGCGGTCAGTGTTTATGCCCCTGATTTTAGCACCGTCTTGAGGCTACTCGAGTGCCCTAACACTCGCGCTCAAACCCACCTTCTCATCTTTCTCTTCTTTCATGTATACACCATAACTCTTTCTTACTTTCTGTTTGAGAACTTTGTGATTTTTATGACTTATGTTTGGTCCCTTTCTCAGTTATACCCTTCTTTTGACTCTTTTACGCGCCCTCGACCTCCAGTAAAGGCCCTTGATCATTTTATCGCCGTGGTGCGCATACGACCCTCTTGGAATGTGTAGCTAAATTATATGCGCGAACGCGCGTTCGCGCTCCATTCGCATACCATCTCGATCACAAACTACATTTTAACACTTACATGAATATTAAATCTCGGTTTTGTAATAAAATAAACAACAGGGATATAAAACGACATTTTTCTAGATCCACATGAAAAATTGAATAAACGTCAACAATTTTCCAAACAAGACACAAATCCCCTGTGTTTAACTTTGCTTAAATATTCCCATCGAAAATTTATGGAAGAATATTTCATCATGAAAATTCCAAAGTATTCTGAGTAAAAAAATTTCAACAATTCATTTTTTTTCCGGATTATTCAAACAACGAGAATCACTGAAGGAAAAAAAAATAAACTACCCTCATTTCGGTTACATAATGTAAAAGGGTTTAAAAATGCAAATTCTCGTCGTCTATTGTCTGCCAAAAAGCCATGAAACAAAGTAGATAAAGTCTCTGTGAACGATCCATTGTATATTCGGTACTCATGATGAGAATCCTCGATATACCGGAAGAGTCGATGCCAGTGTGCGCGAACGTGCAATGAAATTTCAGGTATCTCTCACTCTATCCTATTTCACTACCTCTCATTCTGTTTCTCTCCATTTGGAAAATACCGAGCCACAGTGCCCGGAGCATTCGCGTTATTAAGTTTTGATCCTGCATCAGGATTGTGAAAGAGGCAAAGCCCTCGGCTACAACCCCATTGTTTCAAGCAAATCTGTGACGCGATTATCGATCGTATGCACACATTCTCTTTTACTTTGATCGACAGGTAATGACAGTTTGGAATATTCCACGATAGTATTGACGATGTGTATAGACATGCAGAGGAAAAATGTCAGCTAAAACAGCCGATTTTGTGCTGTCTCAAAACCGCGATAAATATCTCAGCGATATCAATGTCAGTACTTTCCCAATCTGTTTTAAATTCTTCTCTTCATGGTGATGCACACAAGACAGCAAGAAATTCGAAAAGAACAAGAGCAGCAGAGATAATAAAATTTAATCTCTTGCGCACACAGTCATAAGCTTCATGTATATCCTCGTCGGTCTCTTTCTTCTTCTTTTTTCATCTCATGCACAGTGCATATATGAATACAGTAGATGTATGCACCTTCATTGTTATGCCTACACTGCACTGAATCTGTGTGTGTCAATCTACCAAGAGAACTGCAACCTAACCCATTTGATCTGCGCCACAACAAATACAAATGCATACATCAACTACTGTTCCTCGTTGCACTCGTTTAAATATGTTTAACGGTGAAATAAAGAGAAAAAAAATTTCGAACGAGCTTTTTCACCCTCTTGGTACATAGGTATGGTGAAGTGGAGTGAAGTCTCCTTACACTTGGTGTATGTTAACAGCAGTGGAACTTGATTAGAGGAGGGAAGAAGAGAAAAGATTAAAGCAGTAGTGAAAAACGGAGAGAGAACAAATCTTCATAATATGTGGATGAAGTGAAGAAGTTTGGAGAGTTTGGTTGCTGAAGTTCTTTGCATCATGTTAGTGGTTGAGATTATTTCCATGAGATTGGAAATTGTATTCAAATGATATCCAGGGATTTTTTGGTCTTACAGATTAGTAAGTTTGGTGGAGATGGAATTGAGAGGATATAATTTTTCAAACCATTGCTCTTATTGAGATTACATGATGAGAATCAAGAATAGAATGAGACATGCAGAAGGAATCAGACAGATATTTATTGGAATAAATATTTCCCTCTGCTCCCCTTTCATCAACAACCACAATGTGATTTAATCGCAGGTCGTCACATTCTATCAACTGTAGATAAACTAAACATCAGTTCTTGATGTATACGCATAGAGTTTGCACTCATATCTACCCTAAACGTGCCTTGGTCTTCCCTTCAATTTCACAGAGACACAATTGCACACACACTCACACTTCCATTTCAAGAGAGAGAGAGCGATCCTTATGCTGACGAGTGGCATTGCTTATAATACAAATTGCACGTGAAAACCAGACGCAAGCATCTCGAATTCTGGTTGGGTTGGGTTTTTGATAAATGATGGCCACAGTTGAGTGTATATTCAGAGAAGGTTAGGGACAGTAGATGGATGCAGAGTTACGGGGGAGACAATACAGAACTATAGAGCGATGTAATCAACCGTTGTATTATATAACAGGGTGACTTTCATATTATATGCTGGGGTGAATTCAAATTTCCATCATTCAAGTACCATAAATGTGACGGAATTTACACTCTAAATATTTCTAAATTGAATGAACCATTTTTGCTGTTCATTCTCTTCACAAATCCACGATAATGCTCATGTTTATGACGGTCACGAGATAAAATGAAAAGAACAAGTGAGATCTGAAGCTTGCAGCTATCTGCGATGCTTAAATTCCAGCTGGAAAATCCCTGCGATGATATCCGCGTACCAAATATACTTTCTCATTCTCACTGTGGAGATTAGGCGATTCGAGAAAAGTTAATCTTAATAAACGAGGGTAATCAACGAAGACTACGCGATTCTCTACCACCCCTCACCGCCACAAATGTTCGGTCAATGCAAATGTGCGAATTTACGAAGTCCACACAGTCAGAATGTCCCTTTTCAACGTCCACCAACGCAAAATAATTTGCATACCAACTACTCACTCGATTTGGGTGAAAGCTCTTTTGTCCAGTTGAGAGAATGTCCATCAACTTTTTGTTCGAACAGTTCACCCAGACTTGCCGAGTAAATAGAAGAGTCAAATGACCAGCGGGCTTTAAGGGTCCAATACGTGGACAACGTGATGGGGTTGGCCCTTTTATTTGCTGATTGCGTTCGGATTGTTTCGTGATTTAGCATAAATGTTTGATTAGATTACTTTGGGGCATGGTAGCTCCACCTCTCTATTGCTTCTGTTTGTTCAAAGTATCCACCTATATATTCGCGTTAAATTGAACGTAACCCCGTGTAATTATTTAGCTGACAAACATTACATCTTCGATGGATGTCAATGGAATAAACTTGGACCATTGGGAAATTACCAAATAGTCATTTGGTATTAATCAGGTATAATATTTGTATTCCGCATTAGAACATGAAACGGTTGGATCCAAGTAAACTTGAGACAACCCAGATCCCTTGAAGACAATTGAACTGATAAACTCCAATGATGAGATCCCGGAGGAGTTGGATTGGTCCATCAGTTTAGACAATAGTTCTTGCAGCCTGTGAACATTTAACGTAATCCTTGCTGAATGGAATTCTTACGTCTAACCCTCAGCCCAAGGTACTTAATGCATTGTCTGTATCTGCTATGGTGGCCCTTTATTACCTCGTCATAGTAAACACCCACAATTCAACCAACATCATCGCATACCATTGTCCTTGTCATTCAATTTACATTGGCCGTCATTATTTGAATGCAGACTACATTTGAGATGAGTTCAATTAGCATTTACTTACGTCAAGCAGGAGCTGATGCTGATGGTGCTATGGATTGGTGAATTTCCTGTACCAATTTAACCAACATTTTGATGAATCACAACCTCCTTCCAACAGCAACTTCATAATCATCATTGCAGTAAAATAATTGTTCCCATTTGTTTTTATCTATTCTTTTAAGTGAAGAACTTGATTGATGATGATGTTGACCAAGAAACCCTTCAATAATTTTTGAGTTGTTCATTAACGAAAAAGAAGTAATTGTTTGATGTGTATTAAGCGGTAAATATTATCCATCGTTTCACCATTGAATTCAATAGCGTATAAGCACCAAAGGAAACTCGTAGCAGCAAAGTATTGCGATGTAAGATTCCCAAGAGAACGATAAGGTATACCGACAAATGACTGGTCAAGAGATGAAGAGAGAAAAACAAGAGACTTCTATTCGCATACATTCGACAAGGAAAATAGTTTGCTACAATATCATCCCTCTAAGTAAATTCGTATCAACCCCAAGAGACATGCGAACGAGACCGAGGGTGATCCGTCATACGAGATTATCGCAGTAAATATGTACAGAAACGAGTAAAAATCGATGTAACAGAGAAGAAATGATACACAAAATGAGAAGAAAAAAAATTACATTTTCCAGATTATACCCAAATTTTCATAGCAATTGTCCTCTCAATCATTCACGCTCGTGCGAGTATTATTTCTTTCTTCTTTCACGTTCCTTTTTTCACATTCACTCGTCATCATACCACATTATTAATGGTAACAGCGTTTCATATCCCCTTTGCGAAATGCATTTTTTATGCGGCTGAACAAAAAGGAAGAACAGGAATTTTTTTCTTCCCACCAATTTCTTTATTCTCCTTGTCTCTTCTCTACTTCATCATATTTCTCTGTCTTTCTTTATTTCTAAATCGACGAGCTCATTGTCGTTCCAATTTCACAGAGAATGTCGAAACATTTAGGAATAAGAGCAGGAATATCAACGAGGGTGAAACTTTTTCTGGTTGAGTTACTTGAAGGATTAGATAGATTATCAAGTTTATTATCCAAGTATACTGGAAAAAATGACTGTGACAATTGTGTAGTGGTGAATGAAGAAGACACACGAATGTAGCTCCATCGCAAAATTATACATAAAAATATTCTATTTGTGTGGATATGAGTGAGAAAGAATAGAGAAAAAGAGAACTCGTCAACGAAAATGTATACCTACCACTTTATTCGACTGTCTCGTGTGCTATTTTTCCCCCAAGCTAAATTGAAGGCCCGATTGATGGCACAAACGAGGAAACCAACGAGGGCTTTATTATTTGTCATATTGCTATCGTCAATTGGTGTGTATTTGTATTGATTTTAATGTATATCCACCATTTTATATTGCATTGATATATATTTGACATGAAAACTGCACAAAAAGCTTGAAAATTTCATGCAATTGACGTTGTATAAGAGAAAGTTATGAACAAGAGTTATAACTGGACGTGCATTCCCCGCATTTCATCAAATGAATTGACCAATCATGAAATAAATTAAAAACGTATTTTACATGTGGATTCGTGTGGACTAATTGACGATTGGATGTAAATTTGATGAATTATTTCAAGTAACACAACTCTAATATCGAATTGAATATTGGAATTGAATGAAATATTTATGCAATCGTGTTGTTTTTTATTTCTATTTCATTTCATGTACCGAATTTCCATGTTACGAATAATCATGTGGAAAGTTGGTTTGTAATACAGTTGGTCAATCTAGCGAGTTGTGTTATTGAATGTAATGAGATTTTCATTGGGTTGTATTGAATTTATATGAGATGAGTTATTTTATCAAACAGTGTTTTACACTGATAGAAAATGAATTCATCGATAATTAATAAAGTGGATAGGATTTGTGTCAACAATGGACAAAAATTATTGCGAAATATTGTTCAATAAAAGTATTCATGAAATTGAAATGTGGCTGTTTTAATGATCATTTTGTTGTCTCATATTGATCGAATGGAAATTTGATGAAAATTAGGATGAAATAAAGAAAATCTGTACAGTGAAAAATAATCAAATGTTTCATCAATCGAAAATTTATTACATGTGAATTAACTCAAATGTAAAAACAAATATAAACAAACTGCTCAAAGAAACCAAATGAATTTTATATAATTCATGACGCTAATTTCACTGACATTAATTCAGTGAATTTTTATGCGATTGAACATAATCAATAACTCATTTGCTGTGACGCAAAATGACAATACAAAAAAAAATGATCGATCGATATTCACGACAGTTTTTTTTCCCGCCATATTTATTTTTTGTCCCCATTCAAGCAATCAACTATTTGGAAACATTTCGCTCTCTGTCTCGATTTCAGTTATTCCCTCATAACCATTTGAATAGGCCAATCAATCATGATACATTTTTTTTTCTGTCTCTCCAATTCTCGGTGACGTCATTGCAGTCGAATCCCCACCACTATAACTGTGAAGGGTGTGTTAGTGCGGGGGTTCGCGAATCGTACGATGGAAAAGTGAGCAACGGGTGTATAATATCACGACGAATTCAACAGCGAGTGAAGGGTCGGTAATTATATATTCTAAGGGCGTCTCGTCGATCAGTCAATGCTTCCGCTGCAGTGCGCTTAACAATAAACTCAAAGATAGAAACGAAAGGAGAATAAATAGAAAAGTAGCTTATCTGTCAACTGTGTGGGTATTTTTATCAAGAGGGAGCATTCTTTGCTGAATGTTCACATTTAATTTTTGATATCGTTAACGACACTTTGTAAAAGACACGACGAAAAATTAAACCAATGACAACCAGGGTGATATGGAGATTTTGATTAATTATTCAACGAAGAAGATAATCGAAGTGAGTAGTTTGTTGGATGTTATCAATAAAACTTGAATTTCAATTCTCTGGAGGTACCAAAGTAAAATAAAATGAAAAGATCAGTTGGTGAATTTTAAACTCTGACTTCTAATTTCCCGTTTTTTTTTCTGTCCTTTCACTAATGCCATCGAAAGGCGAGCGCAATTTCATGCAATGTGCGGTTTCAACAAACGTCCGATAATGGTATTCGACGTGGACTCCGCCCTTTGAGTTGAGTCCGAGAGGATGACGCGCATGAACGAGTTGATTAAATTCAAACACCTCCGTAGCACGGATTCCAGAATGTGCGCCAATGTTACAGGAATTGGTGAGAGAGAAATGTTGGTGTGTGTGGCTGCGACTGACGCTGTGGTATATAGGAATGAATAGACAGGAGGAGAAACGAGCCAACTCAAATATGCTCATATCAGTACTGCTCAAAGGACGCAACCAAACGACATAGAGGGCTGATCGTGTCCCCTCTTGACAATGGTCACGCATGATAATGGCGTGCCGACAATCTATGTATAAATGCTGTCTCTCATCTAACGATATATCCACCTCAATTCAATTAAAACATTTTAAGAGTCAGCAATGGAATTGTCAATAAAACTTGAATTAACGCGTTGGATAAATTCCAAAGTCTGTTCAGCCAGCCCCATCTAATTCAATCGAGTGATTCTTACCTGTCGTTTGATGATGTCCACAGCTGCCAAAGCTTCGTTGGTGGATACAACAAGAAGTGGCTTGAAAATTTTCATTAATTAGGACATGACACTGTGGAGAGTTTTTAAGGAATTGGATGACTATGAGGGATGAATTGAATGAATTGTAATTTGTGCAGCATCGGATTTGCTGCTGATAATGATTTTTACAATTTGCAACATCAAAATTTTCACGATATTTATAATATTCATTTTTTTTTTCCACATGTCATGTCAAATCCAAAACCTTTTCTTCAAAGTTGTCGCGTAAGTGCAGAATATATAAACCACCCTCTCTGATATTCAACCTCAAAATGTCCTGAAAAAAAAAAACGCGATTCAGCGCTATACTGAGTGAAGCCAATCTAAAATCTGTCAAGGCTTTGATCGATGCGTTTGTTCGCCATTTTAATACTCACAGCTTTCACCAACACCGAACAAAGTATGATAGAACTAAAAAGACCTTACGTGAAATATACGAGTTAAATGTATATACACCCACCCATTTTCACCGACAAAGCTATAGTTGCTTTCTCACCCTCATCAAAATGTGATCATCCCCCATACTCGTAGAATTCAAAACGGGCCCTCATGTGAAAATATTTAAAGCCACACGCGCATATACAGAAGCAACGGATCACGCAATACCGCATACGTGGACAAACCACCTCTTCACACCATCCCTCAATGCCAAGTCATTTATTGAACATCGTGACTACAGTTGTGAGGGTGAGCTTGAGTCATCTCCATATCGAAATCCATTTTTTATTTGACTTGCCAATGATTTTTCCAACACGTCACAACAGAATTTCAACAAATGGCTGAATATTTTAATTTTTATCAAATTTATTTACATCCATTTCAATATTCAATTTTAATTCCATATCAATGTCGTATTCCCATTGATTTAAATCCATCGTCAATAACATAATCCACCATAGCCCCACGAATTTTAACTAACAATTCAACCATAATTATTTCCACCAAGCAAAATTAATTATCCAACTTGGCTGATCGACTGTACACCTGTTACAATTCACCCCACGCACCTCAATAATAATTCAACTCAATAAAATTCCCTATTGTCGTATTGTAAAATGGACAATTCAATAATTCATACAAACAATAAATTCAAATAAATTCATCACCAACATTTACATTTCAACAAAATGGTAAATATGATGATAAAAAATCCAAACAAAAAGTGATACAGGCATCGATTCAAACACACAACCATCACACGATAAATTTCTCTGTTTGCAAAATATTGTTCACTTTATTCACACACCTATACACCCCATATATTTGATTACGAATATCGAATAGATGGTTTATTTTGTCAGCGGTGGTTGTCGATTACCGCAACATGGTTATTCGATTTGGTGGACACGTTGCGTCCATGCACGTGAGACAAATCCACGAGTGAAGGCAAAATCCTGCTTCACTGTCTCCTCCTATACCAATGTAAAAACACACGTACTCACACTCACTCCCATTATCCAATACCCAGTCGTCGCAATTCCCGTAATCGCAAAAATATTATGATAACCCAATTGAACAATCTGACCAGGAACAGAATAGGGCGAATATCAAATCATCGTTATCGGATATAGGATTTACCCAGGACGAAAGAGAACAAGAAGGAAGATAAATAAAAGAAGTGGATCTGTTGCATGTTGGTGAATCGTCGCGTGTCCTAATCCTAATTTAATTTACGGAGATGTCCAGAGAAAATTGAGGTGAAATTCGGAAAATGAACGCCATGTGGTGTTTTGTGAATGTAATGACACACTCGTTGTGCTTTGGATTAAATATACAGTAGGGATGGAGAGCTCGATGGTATTTTTGGATTTTGCAAACAGCACGTGATGTAAATGGGGTGAAATCACCAAATGACATGATGCAGAAATGAAAGAGGTGGGAAAACAGAGTGGGATGGATATTAAAACGAATACATACACAATCGATTGATCACCATTACTCCAACAATTTCATTCATTGCCCTCAAAACCCGTCGAATTGGCCATAAAATATTTTCATCATCATTATTTATTCGTAAATGGAATTTGCGGTGGATAAAATTGGACAATAATGAAAATTGTGCTTGTATAACATTGTACACATTGGATAAACGAAAATATTCATGGGAAACGAGGTAGGTTATGTATGATTATTCTACGTGTTTTATCGAAACAGAAAAGCTTTTAGATTTGATGGAAAAGTGAACGTTTGTATGGTTATGTATATAGATATTTGTGTAGACAGTGAGACCAAACAATAGAAATAATGGATGAGAAAATATATGAAAGCCGCATGTTGCATTTCGCATAGATGACATTCAAAGTTGGAAGTGAATTGGGAGTAGAGCATACCACAAATGCTTTGAGAATATCTCACGAGAGTATTTTTGAAAGGTTGAGGATGAGTGAATGCACGCACACAGACGAGAAAACCATGAGAAAATGTATACAGAGTTCAACCCCTCAGGCGTACACTTTGGCGTGACTCTCGCGAAAATTTCTCTCCCTATTTTGCGATGTCAACTGAAGATAAATAGAGAATGCCTGATAACACGAACGATGAGAGTATCGTACGGGTATACAATCAGCAGAAGCCATGGTTAAGGGATGAAATTTGTATAGATAAAGGGAGTTTCAATATTTTCAAACATGAAAATACATTTTAGTGATAATTCTCAAAATCAACAACATTTCATGTTCAAAATGAAATTTGATATTTTAGATTCAAATTCAATTTCCGTCTTGGCATTTTTTATTGTCCCAGAATTTTAACTTCAACAAGTTTGCGAATTGTTTGAACAGAATTGCATGGACTTCAATAAATAATCAAAAGACATTTAAAATCGATGACTGATGATAAATTGAATTAAATGTGTGACAAAAGTAGAAGTGATAATGTGGTGTGAAAATTAATGGAAAAATAAATCCGAAAAAAAAAAATGAAATGTCACGGATGTAAGAAGTGTCATGATGTCATTTGTAATCTTACAGTTGACATAACCCAACTATTCTGTCCATTCTTCTATATTAATTGTCCCCTAATTGATGAACCAATGTATAATACGTGAGAGAGCGTAGAAGATTGATACGAATAAGTATCCGGCATATACAGGAGATTGTGACTGTGTCAAGATAAACAAAGAGTGCATTAGAGTTTTGTTTCGTCCAGGAGATTAATGGAGTACGATGTAATTTCTTTCTCCTCTGACGTATGCTCTCATTCCATCATGTTTCATATAAAACTCCACTCAAATCCTCCATCACTACGTTCAAACATTCTCAAGATTTTTCCCACTTCATGATCTCACATATCCTCAAAAAATTTTACAAACGAATAAAATAAAACTCTGATTAATAATTTATCGCATATCGTTGTAAATGAATCGATAATATTTTTTCTTCCACCTTGTTTCTATTTTATGTTTGAACAAACACGCGTCGACGACAGACATATTTACCAAGGTTTATTAATTTATTCAAGCGCGGAAATGGCAATTAACTCGAGTACTGGTGACAGCAGCAGTATGTGTGTTGCCCGACGGGCAAATGCGCGCGGGTTTCCGTTCAAGCGCGTGTATGTAGTATACATATATGTACACCCTGAAAATACCCTCAGGCACATCGCCAGTCTATGCATATACACCTAAGCCCTGGACAAAATCCATCCTGGTAATGGTATATATTGATAGACATACAGACAGACGTTGAAATCGCGCTTGATCAAATACATTTATAAAATACAACACTCGTAAATTATTGCACCATTAAAATTGTGCATCATGGTAAAATAAATAAAGAACTTCAAATAAAATCTGAATATGACGATGTTATCAACATACATCAATGTCATATTCATATGAATAGCTGCGCATTTTGTAATTTAAATTTTCCAACTGATCATCATTAATTTTGTCAATAAATAAAAATTTCTAACGCTAAAAATTTTTTATCAATCGTGGAAAAAAAATTGTGAAGAGATTTTTTGTAATTTTCAAGCGAACAAAATGTGACAATTCGGAACATCAAATAAAAATTTAATCTTTTATCTAACAACGAACTCTTTGTCTTCTCTTGCTCATTGGTTTTCTTTTTTTTTTCGTCTTATCAACACTTCCACTTGGATCTAATCAGTTAACGGGTTGTGTAAAACGATACGACCGG
This sequence comes from Meteorus sp. PSUC_FEM 10030008, assembly GCA_018881525.1. Lineage (NCBI taxonomy): Eukaryota > Metazoa > Arthropoda > Insecta > Hymenoptera > Braconidae > Meteorus > Meteorus sp. PSUC_FEM 10030008. The sequence continues at coordinate 11,652 of JABMBR010008605.1, read as the reverse complement.
TAGTCGCAATCGCACGAGCTGATTCCACTTGGCTTACCAAATTAACAATGTTGTTAGCAAGTATATATAGACTTTCTCCTGAATCGAGTGTGAATCCTTGCTCATCGTAGCATTTTAGTTGCGTCTATATATACATGAGTGGGTGTGTCAAAGAGAGAACGAGAAATTGTGGCTGTCGAGCAGCAACACAGTCCAAACCTCTCTTTAACACTCTCCTTTCTCTTCTCTCTCAATTTTACCCCTCTGCCCGTAGAGATAAGTGTGACGACCTGTCCAACGACTCTAGGCAAGGGTTGACGCAATCAACGTTAAAACGTAACGCCGACGGTAAAGGGGATTAAGTTTATCTTTGAGAGTGCGAGTGAACCAGTGAGAAAACCAAGTAGAGACAAACTCGTCACACCATTGCGTGTTCTCCAATGCCTCGAAACTTCGTCTTCTAAACTCCCAAATGGATGAATGGAATTACTCCCTATCGAAAATGTTTCCTCTCTGATTGTCACAGCAATGACAAAAGACAAATGACAATTTTTACAAAAAATTTTTTTCTCTTCCATCAATAATTATAAAAAAAAATTAATCAAATGCAGAAATTTCGTTTATGGATTTATTAATGACATCTAAACATCAATGAAATACTGAACTCAGCACCCAGTAAATTCCGATCCAGCACGAATTTATGAGAAATAAAAATTTCTTTTTGCAAAAATGACATTTTAGCATACACTAAATGAAAAAACAATTCCAAAGAATATCGCAACACTAATAAACATATAAACCTACTGTAGCAATATTTTTCATTCAATAGAATGAATAAACAGTAGAAGAAAAATAATTTCAATGAAACATGTGGAAATATGCAAAAGCTCTGAGACTCGTTTACGGGCCGTTACAACCACGAAGTAATATAATCCCTTTGCATTACTGAGACGTCGCCGGAGCGTGCAAGAGCGCATATATATCACTGTATGTACATCCTAGTGGTCCCTTTGACGCATGTATGCATACATCTATATCCATATCCATCCAACCAACGAAAGCTTGTCCGCAATGTCCACTTTGGCGTGACGTTCTACCGCGCGTATCAAAGCATCCATTGCCCATCTCGCTTTCGCTCATTGCCACATCCCACACATTACATAGATCGCATTCAGTTACTAATACTTATATAAGTACGAGTTATGTAGGTGTACTTTGAATACTTGTTAGATATATATGAGACAGAAGTGCTGGGGCCGAGCAAAGCGTGATAAATAATAAACGCAAAATTGCTTTTGTATTCATATTAAGGTACCGTTCGTATATCCACTTTCGTATGTTTTGTCTAGAGTGCAAACGAAAAAGCGAATATTTTTCCTTCCATTCGGGATTAATGGCTCGGACGTATTTTATAGGGTGCGACAGTGAGTCCAGTTTGGGGTATTTGCTCGTTTATTTATATATTTTCTATGCATAGAGCAGCTGACCGCTCGTTCCTTTTTTTTTTTTTATTCTGACATGACGAATCGTTCTTGCCGGAAGTTTAAGAGCCATGTAGAATGCATAAAGTGGAAAAGTGTACGAGTGAATAAAAAATGAAAAGAGGAAAGAGAAAAAGGAAAAATGTTGGAGGAAGTGGAATGGTCAGTCGTATCTGCATTCTCGAGGGACATTTAAATTTAAAAATTTGACATTTCACGTATCGTTGTTGTATATGTAGGAGGTTATTAAGTGCGTCTGGATGTTGGGTATATTGGGTGAAGTTGGAGATGGAGAAAATGTTGGAGGAAGATTAAACGTTGGTTTGTATGTCGCTTCGTTGGCTTATCGGCACACTTGGAATAATGCGATTATGTCCAGTCTGAAAGATGGATTCCAGTTAGGAATCGACAAATTGGTATAAGGGGGATGAAATAAATATTTACGAAATGCAGCAATTGATACGACTCCCTGTTTATTCCCATGGTGATCATTTTTTTTCTTTCACTGAATTTGTTATGGTTATTTTATTTTTCCATTCTGACAACTTGACTTTCCCTCAGTTAGTTTTGTTATAAATTGTCGAATTATTTTCATCTGTGATATTTTTATTTTATAATTAAAATCTGGAGATTTTCAAAAAAACCGATTGAGACAACGTGTATGACAACGAAAAAATGAAGACAATAAAAGAAAACCCAATAAAATAAAAAACATTTTTATATATAAGGGTGTCTAAGGTGCTAAATCTCGCTCTAAGACATGAAAAAATTTATATTCTCCAACACGAAACGAAAAGAAACAGCCAAGTATAAAAGCGAGTTATGAAGAGAACGAGTGCGAATATCAACGGATGCCTTTGAAGATATTCGCGCGAGTTAGATTTTCTATCTGAAGCGTATTTGAGAGCGGTTTCTTTTCAACCCCTCGTGACCATTATAGCGTAGCCGTAGGGTGTCCACGGGGGTTGTTCACCGACAGTGACTCTGTTAAAGAGAAGAAGAAAAAAAACAGATAGTGAGAGAAAAACACGAAGCGGTTGGCAACCGATCACGCTCTCTCACCGGAAGGGTCGATTGTTGACCGAAAAGTCGCCAATTTAAAAGAACCCCCGGCGCTATTTTTCCTTTCTTTCTTTTACACCACCCTTCTTTACTCCCTCGTCTTATCTTTCTCATTCTACCATGAAAACCCCAACCGGTCATCTTTCACTCAATCGTGATGGCGTGGACCAAAGCGAGATAGAGAAGCGCACGAGACTGACTTCGAACAAGCAATTATGTTGTTACGAGCTGTTTACAACGGGATTATTGTCGGTGGCATCTTGCGCCCCGGGTGGCTCTCTCTTCCATTCGTACACTATATATATATATTCAGGTTCTTATTATGGTTTCTATTCGTGAAACGTGTGTGTACCCGCGTAAAACACGCGCATTGCCACAGGCCACTTTCTAAATTTTTATATTGGAACTCAGTCAAATGGAAAAAGTAATTTTTATTCCGATGATTGATTTGTTTCATACATGAAATTCATCATCGAATTCAATTAACTTCATCAACTTTCAATGAAAATATTTCAGTTGTTTATATCAGACGATCGAAGAAATGACGCAACGTAGAAATATTAAATCGACATGTTCATTTCGTGTTTGAAATAATGAACGGACTTAATCACGAATTTGAGTATTGTGAAAATTTGCTCGCCATTGCAAAATGTAATGGTAAATAATAATTCAATTCGATATGGTTTTTGTGAAAAGAACAAGAATGAAAAACGTAGAATTAAACAATGGAAAAAGGAAAAATAAATAAATAATGATAAGTATTTGCATGCAAATAGCGTCGCGAATCGCGTTGTGCCAACGCCATACCGAGTTTGCAATCACTTCTGCGGTCTCACGTGGTAATTGAATGTGACGTAAATAAATAAATAATGTCACATGCCTTATAGTGTATATTATGGGTGGGTGAAGTTCGCTGCGTCAGAGGTCAAGACTTCGATTAAGCCGCTCTTATACCTTTCACAGTGTGTCCAACAATTTTTTTTTATTTCATTTTTTTTTCTCACTCACATTCACCCTCGCACATTTTCAACCAAGAGTTTGTTATTATTTCATCCATCATGGACATATACACAAGCGGAAGCACAAGAGGTAGCTAAAGCTCATTGGTTGAACGTGAAGCGCGCCGAAAGGAATTACCGACTGACGAAATTTTTGCAGGGATTAATTTTGCGGTCGCGCCCCTGTGTCTTCCGCACAAGATGGTTCTTGTGGCTACTACTGTGCACGCAACTACCGCATATAACACTAACACACGTTTAAACATTCACACAGATATGTACACACATTTTATTTTGTTAAGCGTGAACATTGCCACGATTAATGACCACTTTCTCGCCCTTTACCTTGTATATATGTACAATTGTACGTATACATTGTTGTGTACGCTTCTACGCGGCTTCTTTGGACAATACAAAAGGGTAAATCGTGTTAAGAGTGTGGCGGTAAAAACGACGAGAAGCAAAACGTTGATTTCATGGATGTAAACATATTATAGCTACATAACACGCAGAGGAGATGAAAGATGATGAACGTTGATTCAGTACTGGTAATTAGTTGTTGTCATTTTGAATATTGAAACAGTGGAAAATTATTTTTGAAAAATATTCGCACAGTAATAAAAATAATTCCTGAAGTAATTTTTCTAAATTTTTTTAATTTGTATTTTTATAATGAAAAAGAATTAATAAATATTCGTTGCAAGTATAGACGTTTTATTCTTGTGAATATGTTAAAATCACAAAACTTTGGTATAAAAAATTTTTAATATATTTCAAATGTGTATACATATCATATGAAATATGAATACACAGTAGATTCAAAGGGTCCATTCAATCACAAACGATATCTGCGTTGGTATAAAATGAAAAAAAAAACTGATGAAGAAAATAACAATAATAAAAAAAGAAGCAAAGAAAAATAATAAAGGAGACAATATACCTGAAAATTCCCTCCGAGCGATTTAGGTCTCGAGAGTCTCAATCCTCTTTGTTGATAGCGAAAAAGAAAAAAAAAATGAATATGTGGCATCCCTCAAATCCCTCACTTTAATTTAAAACCTTGAAAGTGTCGACCCTTGTCCGCCTTGAAAGAAAAAATAAAGAGATGAGGTAGAATAAAGAAGTCCATATAAATTTTTTTCTCTTCCTTCTCTTCATTTATTTTTCCACTCGTGGAATATTCACTCTCACACAATGTTTCTCGTAAGAGAACGTAATGTTTTTTCAGCAAGTTGATTTCGAGTGTCGCAGTAGTCGTCATCACGTATATTCGGATGAGAAAATGGTCGCAAACGTAAGTGAGTGACGCGCACACTAAACCAGGAGAAATATTTGCTTTGAGATACACCGCCGAGATGCTTTTGTGCTCACCCAAGTTGAGGTTCATCCTCTTACATATATACATATGTATGTACAGATACACATAACAACCGGCTCATATTGATATAAATGTGTGTACACATATGTTACATATGAATATCTACATTGAGGTATGATGGTGTCAGAATATTTTTGTATTTCTTTTTCACATTCATATTCCACTGAATACTTTTTGCATCGTTACAGAAAAATTCAACAACAAGTATTATATTATCCTTCATGTACATTTCTATAGCTGCATATGCGACGTTCAAGATATTTACGGGGTAATGGAAGAAAAAAAAAAGAGTGGGGTAGAAAAAAAAAGGAAAAGAATGCCGAAGATATTGCAAGGAGAAGAGGAATCTCCCAGACAGCATTCGCAACGCTCGGAATCAAATTTGCATGGCGTAAATATTTTTTTTTTTTCTTCAACCATTTTATCCAATAAAAATGACATAAAGTGAGTTCGAAATATTGTCAAAGGTGTAGTGTATTTTTTTATTTTTTCACAGCATGTCTGGTGGAATATGCATCGGTTGCTCGCAATGCAAAGTTCAATTACGATGATACGCAGGAACGTGCTTGTGACGAATGACTAAAGGCAAAAAGTCATGTGAAAAATAAAGATAAATGAAAAAGAGTCAGCGATTTAAACTGCGGTTGATGTTTGACGTTTCGCCGAAGTGAAGACCGCGATAAACCCACGAAAATTATTGCCTCACATGGGGGCCGGTGACCGCGCACACCACGTTCGCAATTTGTTACGTGGCACAACAATCCCTTCATGACATCCACGACCTTACCAAGGCGACTCTTCTGGAATTCAATGAGTGTAGCATTCTCTTCATCGTCACCATCATCGCTGTCGTCATCTTAACTCGTGTACGCATTGCATTCGCCACCTCAAGTTAAACCGCAAAATCTACCGACGGAAAATAAAAGTTGAAAAAAAAAAAAACGAACGTTATTCAATCGCTCGCACTTTACGATCCTCACTCTCTCCAGTACATACCCGATGTCGAATTTTTTTGCTTCATGGAGGTCTCCCAGCGAAGTTTCTCATTGTGACGCACTGTGCCACCCTTTGTGGCTTCTTATTCTGCAATAATTCCACAATCAAATTGAAATATTATGTACATACATATTTATTCGCACTGTAGAAAAAGAAAAATGAACAGTTATTCTACTTTGTCAAGTTATTTTTTTGTTTGTGAGAATAAATTGCAGAATTTTTTTTCATCTATCACCTCAAATGTCGTACACGAATTTTTTTTCTTTCTCCATCACAATGTACAGCAAAATTCAAATTATGATTCTTCCTCTGAACCAAATACAAATAATATAGAATAAAAGTGTAAAGAGTAAAAGATAAAAATAAAAAAAGTTCAAACCACCGTACGTCCCTCATCTACTTCAAGATATGACACAAAAAGTCAAATGGAAGGCGTGAAGATTGATGCCCCCTCGGTCATCTTGGCATGCTGCTAAGTCACTGGACATTAGGGTGACTCTTACATATAAACTCCCCTCTAGAGTGCAATCAAACAGGGTGTAAAATGCATTTAATTCACGCGTCGATTTAAAAAAGACAGCAAAAAAAAATTCTCCATTGGTCTTCGTGTCCACAAATGATAAGAAAAAGAAACATAAAAGTATACGAAAAAAAAAAAGAAAAAAAGAGTGAAATTACGACACGTGAGATTGCACGTCGTCAAGTTGAACGAGTCTGACGTGACCGTGAAAAGATTGACGATCTCTCGACAATTCAAAAGTGTTACAGTAAATATACAAGATAAAGAGATGTCATTAAGAATTTTTTTATCTCACACAAAAAAAAAGTCGGTTTTATTGCAGATATTCATCTCTTACCTTGATAGGAAACTAAACCCAAATGACAATTCTATATAAGTTTTAATCGAAAAGTTGGAATGACTGAAGTATTGTGACATTGACAACGAGCTTTCCTCCATTTTCGAACTCTAAAGACGATTCAGCAACGTCTCATGAATTTAACGCTCCAACGATTGGTAATACAATTGACGATCAAATGGGAATCGATCAATCTCAATTCTACTGCGCTTTCTTGTTGATGTAAATGTGTGTATAAATGTATATAATACATCGATCGACGAGCATATAAGATTGAAGGAATAATAAAATCGTGTCGCTTCTTTGATGAAAGCAAAATGACGGTTAAATGTACAGCAGTCTTCTTTATCTTCCGTTTCCACTCGTTCTTTCCTGTTCGTTTCAACATTGAACAAAGGATCGTTCATTCTATTGTTGTTATTTTTATTTTTATCATTTTCTGATGATTTTCATGAATAAATATTGAATTTATATGAAATATTGATGAAATATTTAAATCAATATCTACATAAATGGAATTTTTTGAGTGGTTTGATGTAGACATATTAACAGCAACGAATATCACTTCAACATCCGTGACAGGGTGTTAATAAATGGCATCTGTCACACACCAAACGTGTTGCATTGCATTTCGCAATTTTATGTTTTACTTCTGCTTCTCTTCATCGCACTTTCGCATTTTGCTCACCACGTGAGTTTATATACCGTTGTTCAGGTTTTATGTTTCACACCAAGCGTGCTCTGGTCACGCATGTGCATAATGTCTCGGTCGTGTAGTATTTTTTTTTATTTTTTATTCTTTTGTTTGTTGTTTAACTAATCGATGGGTCTTCCCCTTTTGTAGAATGAATTTTTTTTCTGTCAGGGTAACGAAGCGATATGAATTTATTTAATGATTTTAAATGTACAGGAGACAATTCAAACATCGTCTCGTGTAGGAAATGAATTGAGTGTGAATAAAATATCAATAAAAATTTGAGTGTGATGATTTATCCATTTTACAATGTGTCCATTGCTGAAAATTCATTTTGACATTCGTGTTGGATTTGATGGTGAATAAAAAATTAAAAAATGGAAGAAGAGAGAGGTGGAGATCTATTTTATGTAACGATTGTCACTGAAATGATGAACGATCGTTCCAGAATATTTTTCACAATGTATCGAATACAATTCATTCATTCATAACAAATGAATTCGCATTATCTGACAACAGAAATGAGGAGGGTGAACGAAAGAACAAGAGAAAGTGAAAATGTCGAATGATATTGGACAAGAGATTTGTGATAACAATCTCACATCAATAACTCGTATTATTTCCAACGAGAATTTTTTCATCCTCTTTAATTTTTTTATTCTCCTCCTATTTCTCATATTTATAAAAAGGTCAAAAATATTGAACTGTTAAGTGGGTTGTTAAAACACAAAATAAAAGCAATTTCTCATTCTCATTTTCTTATGGTCTGCAAAATAAAATAAAAATAATAAGTGCGCCTTTATTTTTCATGATGCCCAGAGGGTGAAATCGATTGCGTACAAGGATTACTAGCGCAAGACCTCTAACCTCAGTGGAAATACTACTACTTGAGGGATTAAAAAGAGGCTACGAGTGGTTCGTTAAAAATCAAGTGCGTTCTTTTACCAACGATATCGTGAATTTTAATTCACAGTACGTGCCATGAAATAAAGAAAAAAACATACATTTTCCTCCTGCAATGTCTTATTATTTATTTTGACAGTATGAAATTATTAATATCAAACTACAAGTGGTACTCACAATAAAAATGAATATTCTCATACTCTCCATCATGAATTCTGTAAAATTCCGATGAGAATCAACTTCATCTCACACAAATCAGAATAAAAAATAATTTTTACAACTTTCATTTTACCAATTATACAATTAATAATTGATCATGAATTTAATTTATTTTCCTACAATAAAAATGGAACATGCATAAAATCTTCCCTTACACCCAATCACGAAACAATTATATACTGCATCAATGCAGAACATATCGATATATAAAGTAATTTGCTATACAACCAGCTGTCGATTTTAGCTGTGAGTGAACTCACTCGTAAAATCCATTGGCGTATACTTTTCGTACCACTTCACTAACCTCCCTCATCCCCCAAAATGATCTCTTGCACGATACATAGTAGGGTTTACATCCAGTGAATTCATTTCACCCTCTAAATCCTGACTCGTGTTAGAGAGCCAACGTTTGGTTACTTAAATATATACGTGAACCTGTGCAAGAAATAAACTTTAGTCTGATGTGTATAGTTCTACACCCCTTGTACGTAACTTTAATCCACCTCACAATATTCATCGTGATATTGTCGAATTAAAGAACTTGGACACCTGATCATCCACGTTCATACAGAAAAATGTTTGGTAGTAGTAACATGACAATAACGTTCATTATTCACGAAATATAATCCACACTCCAGATGTTACAATTTGATAAACTAAAGAAGTAACTCAATGCAACGTATGGTTCAATGACTGTGCTATTTTTTTTCTTCACCCAGTTTTTTTTTCTCTCCAATGGTTAGCACATCATTTTATCAAATATCATCCACTCAATTGCACCATCATAATTGCATCTGTCACAAAATAAATGAATATAAAATTGTTTAAAGAGCACAATTCAGAATTGATCCCCTGGAAAATTAATTACAAATGATGATGAATCAATAAATAAGTCAATTCAATTATAGAAAAATATTGTGGATCGAGTTGTATTTCGTGAATAAATTTTTATATTTATTTTTGTGTATATTGCATGGATATTGAACAAATGAGACCAAGTTGTGCAATGCAGGTGGAGTTTCATTTAAAAAAACGTGAGAGTGGGCTCTCTATTCATAAAACATGGTATACAAAACAAGCAAAGACGTGACCGTGCAACCGATCATGCGATAATCCCCTTTTGGTCTTTTCGATCTCGAACGCGTTGAAAGACGATACTGAGACATCTGAGCTGTAGCTTGTCATGTACCCGGATAAAAGTATTCAATAACAAAAATACATATATCTATATATTTTACGACTATGTTGGCGTCATGTTGCTTATCAAGAATGAAATACATTAATCCACTTAAAGAAAATTGTAACAATCAATTGATCCTTATTACAAAATAAATCTTGAACAATTCCATCATTAAATAAAAAATTTCACAATTTTCCAATTAGAATTTTTTTCAAATTTAATTTTTAGTAAAGCAGTAAAATTTGAAGCAATGAACAAATTTTTCATCTTTAATCTTCTTCATCCCCTTCATCAACTTCTTCAGCTAATTTTCCCGTCTGTCATCCAATTCCCCATCCACATCTCATCAAAACCATAATTACCACTGCACATTAACATAGAAAAACCAACATATTGATGACAGGAGAAAATATCACAATAATGAATACAAAAACGCATCGTTACACAAAAAGCAATTAGTGACTAATATATTCATACCATAATCATGTAACTAGAAAATCCACACATTACCACCCCCTTACATTGAACCATCGACCATCTGGTGTTTCTTTCCCTCACAAGGTTAACTCCACTGTAGCATCGATACCAATTACAGATTACATCTGATAAAAAAAGAAAGAGAAAAATATCGTGAACCCACAACGCATGAGGAACACACAGACACGCGTCTCGTCACGCCCACGTGATTCTCACACGAGTTTGAAACTACGCACGGTTACACATTGCTCTATACCTATTTCATGTCCACCCTTCTACCCTTATTCAACTAATATAGTTATACAAACCCTGTGTTATTTCTCTACACCAAACTCACATCATGGCAGACATGTCCAACAACGTGTACGTGCGATATCGACACGCGTTGTGTTATGCACATACATTCACGCATCGTGTTATATTGTACGTGATCAGACAACGCTACGTCTGAGGGTGGAGAGGAACAGAAATAGGGAGAACCTCTGATACTCGTTTGAGAATCCCAATTCCAAGACCAAGTCCAAGTTGGATATATACAAGACAGACTGCATCACCACACTAAATCAATCCATTGTCACATAATAGTCTTGATGCCATCCAAGTTGACTCACCTTTATGACAAAGGCGGACAATGCATTCTATCTCGCAGCAGGCGAGTTCAATGTAATCAAAAATATTTCGTTCTTCAATGACATGTTGGAATGTGTAGTTGAAATATTTTCGTTAGATTGAGTTTGACAAATGGCTCAATTATTTCTTTGTGATCAGACCTGCTGTTGGTTGATGAATCTTTGTTCTCAGTTATTCACCTTTCTTGATATTAAATGGATTGAATGGTTAACAATGCAGTGAGAATGGAAATTATTAAAAATTTGACGAATTGAGATTTTATTGGATACCTAAGAATAAACTCTGTGAAAATGTAGAGGTCAAACTGAGTTGAATATCGACTTGTGCAATTGTAATGGATTCAAAAAGTCACTACGATTTTCATATACACAAGACATAACAACGTTACGCTGATTTATCATCAGTTTAACCCTAACCCATACGAAATGTGAGTCGAGAGTGTGGTAAAAAAAAAATTAAAAGGGAAATAAAGGGAAGTTTTATAGCAATGACTTGATGCGCGCAATTCAAGTGTATATACGCATCATCATACATTTATATTTGTGTGTGTAATATCGTTTAACCCGAGCATTGTCGAGGGCAAACGTATGTAAAGTTGGCGTGACGATCGTGACGCAGCTCGCACAGCAAGATTGACTGAATAAGAAAGAATAAGAGACGAAGAAAATGATATGAGAAAGATTTGAAGAGAGAAACGTGGCTTATGTAGAGTTTAAAGGGTCAAGTTTCCTTATTGGCGGCTGAATTTAGAGGTCTCTTCACAAACATTATAAACCACTTCCGCACATTGAGTGGAAT
>JABMBR010008595.1:0-49330 GCA_018881525.1 Meteorus sp. PSUC_FEM 10030008 | reverse complement strand
CGCACTCATGCGTTACTTCTCGATCACCTGGCAGGTAGAAGACTGAACCAGAATGACCTGTCATTTTGATAATATTTATTTCTAGTTATAAATAATATATCAAAATTTCAGCGTGTTTCAAACACCTTTTTTGGAATTTTATAAAAACATTTTCACAAGCACCTGGCGACCTATAGACTGGTACCAATCACCTGGCATTTCATTTTGGCACTCTTGAAACATTAAACTTCCATTTCTGAAATTTTCAAATTGTTTCAAAGACATTTTTGCGCAAAAAAATTTGCATTCTCGAAAATTCATGGGGCGAGTTTGATAGCCAACCTGCTCGCCAGGTGTGCAATTCCCTATTCAGGTGAGATAGGAGAACTATATAGGACAATTTTTAGGTTGTTTCAAACACCTACCCAAAAATGTTAGCCAGCTCTCCGACTATAATGAAGAAGCAGCTGATAGTATGGGGCTCTGATATGATTGGAATTGGAAAACAAAAAGTTTAAAACATCAATTTTTTTCAATTTTATCATGTTTATTAGAGAAGTTTCCATTAAACACATCAACAGCATCGAGAATCAACGATGGACTGTTACAATCAGCGAATTCTTCTGCATCTGTAACAATAACAAAATTGTTATTCACGATTCTCAATAATTTATCAAAACTACAAAAAATTTCAAATGAAATTCATTTTCAGTATCCTTTTGGCTATGTATCACAAAGTAACATTTTTGTTCCTTTTCTATCCAGATTAATATTTCTCATCATATAAAACCATTTTGATCGTAATTATACATAATAGTGAGGTAGAAATAATACAACAAATACTTACAGAATTATTGCGAACTATATCATCGCCAATTCCGGCAGATTGAGCATCGTTCAGTTCTACACAACATAACCTGAAAATGAATAAACGAAATCGAATGAATTAACATATTTATACAAATAAGAACGCATTAGTTTACGGGGTGGGAAAATGTCCTCTTTTCAGTTCGTTCAACACCTGAGAAACAATTCATCACGTTCAAATATGAAATTGCATGGTACGCCAAACAATTGAACTGAAAAGAAGGTACTGCATATTCTAGCACACTTATGACTCAAGCATTTCTTATGATAATCAGAGATGGATCTAAGGAGCGTGCGTGATATGAAATATTAACAAGAAATGAATACGATAAAATACGAGGATTAGTAACGTCCTTACATCATCACTTTATGAGAGATGTCCTGCTGATTTAATTGATGCTCTGCTTTCATTACCGGTGACGATCGGAGAACTGCAAACTAATAAAATTTTGATGTTAATCACGATGTCTGTATGACCCAAACATATTAGATTTGTGAATTCATAATTTTCAGTATCCTTTTGGCAATGCAACACCAAGTTCTCTATTTTTTTTAAAGACTTTTCAAAAGCTATAAGTTTCTCATCATGTCGTCCTACGTATCACTGTTCATTTCATGATCCCTATCAACCCTAATTCATGAATAAGTTGAACTCCATTTCTCACTCACCACGGATTGACTTCCTTTTGATTCATACTCCACTATCCCCATGGATCGCGATCACTAAAATAAATGAAGAAATCAATGAGACACCGTTGATAGATTCAATATTTATTGAAAATAATTTTTTCCTAATTATCAAGTCAGTACATTATAAACAATCATGGAAGTTTTAGAAGATTCAGAAACTCTAGTCTGAAAAATGTATCATCATTTATCGTATGTATTCTAAATAGAAAACTGACTGGAAAATGGTACAAGATGCTTACCGTTGAGGAATTATTTTTCATCGTGGTATAACAGCATGGCTGGAGACTTTGGTGGCGGCTTCATATTCGCTGTGAAGTGTCGCTATTTCCGTTGATTCAATTTAGTATTCGTACAACACGTGATAATTGAGAGAATCAAAAACGTCGAATATGTTTTTGAAGCTCTTCATCTCGTTGAGTAGATGCGAATTTTATTGGAGAATTCTGACGTGGTGTGCGATGGATGTGAGTAGATTATCTTGCGAACGCGTGGTTCAATGTGAATATCCGTATGAGCTCATGATTTCCATGCTCACATTACAATCCAAACAGAAATATTTTCTAATTTGTGGCTTTTATATTTAATGGATTTGATGATGTGATAATAGTGGAAATTCGAATATTTCGACATTTCCATCTTGACGATTGGCAATTTTCGATTTTGAATAAGAACGCGGAGGAGCGCGGCACTTTAACGTTACTTGTTAGTCGGTTGTTGAATGAGAGTTGATGAAAATGGAATTCGGCCAAAGTGATGAAAAGTTCATTGGTTTGGTTGCATAGAGGGAGTGTTTTACTATCAAGTCTGGCAGCACAGATGGACTACCGAAGTCCGAGAGTTGGACGAATGTGAACGAGACTTCCGCCGAAAAATAATCGGGTGGGAACAGAAGTTCAATTTATCGACGATTCTATTGGTTCATTCACCACGAATCGAATTTTTTGAAAATTGTCCAATGAAATTTCGTGTCTTGGAGAATCTGAGCTATCAGATTGGTCTAACAAGGTTCATCCTGATTGGAGCAATGATCGAGATGTTGCCAATTCAAATGACACCAACAGTTCGACGAATGTTACTCCCGTTATTGAATGACTACAGGATCAAGAAGTACGAAATGATATGTTGCATTATGAGCGAGAATTCGATGATTTATGAAGACGATACATTTTCGTAATTTACAAATGTATTAATCAATTTTCTGCCATAGAGTGCTGCCATCTTGATAGTGATTTTGAAAGTAGAACGCAGCACTGACTTGTCAGATGTTCATAACGGAGTGGGAGAAAGCGATGAAATTACACAGTGAACGAGATGGATAGAGCAGAATTGAGAAAGACGGAGAGTCATGGAGTAAACGACATGCCAACATCCACGTCACCTATATGCCACCACAATTTTTTATACTGAGAAAACGAAGTGAAACGGGACATAACCAAACATACGTTTCAACTAGCGCCAAAACCAATCCGTCTATTTTATCAAGCCAACAAATAATTTGGCCACCATTTGGCCAGTCCACATTATAAGTCGTATGACAAGTATTTGCAGAGTTTCTTGACATAAATAGAAAAGGTGAATAAAAAAATTGAATTCCAATACAATTTCTACCAGAAGTTCAATATCGTATTCAGTTCCTCAGATCGAACGATCTATTTTAATTATTTAAACTGTTCATCAAATATTAACTTCGGATTTTCCTTCTCTTCATTTTTCATTTGCATTTACCAATTGACTTCCCATTATCTTTCAACGCATTGTATGTTTTGTAGCCGCAAGATGAATTGGATCTTCTGGCTATTTATCATTGGATATCAACTAATAGGTCAAATAAATGGACAGAGAGTTGCACCAGGTGTGCCACCACAACACTATCAACAGGTAGAAAATTTATCGATCGAAATTAAATATGGAAATTGATAATTGACAATTGTGTCCGCTGTTCCAAAGATCTGTTGATACGAAATTATATTCATTTAGGCGCCGCAGCAACAGGTATATGAACAGCAACCAATTCAATATCAACAACCACCGCAACAACAGGTAATTGAGAGAATTATTTCACGGTGAACAATGCTCACTTGTTCAAATTATTCTGAGCATTGATCAAACTATTTGCATTCGAAGTTTCATCATTTGATTCAGCAAATCGTTGTCAATCCGCAGTAAATTTCAATCTATTTCGCATCAGTTGAATTATTTCACAATATTCATAATGATAGGATTGAAATTGTGCTGATGATTGTGAAGTGGGAGAGGGTTCAACAAAATTATTCTGAATAGAATTCCATTCTATTATCAATCTAGAGAGCAAGAACATCTGACCTCATTAACTGCTTGTTCATTTGTGATGAAATGCGAGGGGGATTAATACTAAACGTCGGTTTTCTTCATTTCCCAATTGGTTTTTCTCATTTCTACAATATCAGATCACTGTAGGAAGTTAGAAAACTTCTGAAATGATAATGGCACAAGGAGTATATATAGAAATTAATTTTCTAGTATTCATACCATATGGTGATTGTGCCACGTAATTGATAGATCAACATGGCATTTGAACTATTATCAAAGTCTGTGCTCTATCTGTTATTAGGTAACAATTAAAATCATGATCAAATGTAGAGAGAACAGAACATTTTCCATTTTTTCTCAATGTTCCGAATGTGCTCTGATAGAATTCTTCAATTTCGCACAATTATTATTGTCAATTCTCTCCAGTATCAACCACCACCACCACCCCAACAGCAGCAACACATTCCCGTCCAGCAACAACATATACCTGTTCAACAACAAAATGTTCCCGTCCAGCAACAGATGAACAATCAGCCTCCGCCACATCCAAGTGTTCAAGCTCAACAACATGGACACAATCATGGACATGATCATCAACCTCAACAACTTTTGAACGCTGCAAATATTGCACAAGAAAGAGAGTAAGTTGCGATTCATCTTTATTTCTATTTCGTTATTATAGTCATGATTGTCACTTCATTTGTTTGTCTTCACATGTTCTATCAATTCTCATCAGAGCATGAATATTTGATGATGTTTATTGCTTCCTCTTGTTCAAATGAATCATTTTTTACAGCCATATCGCTGAACATGCTGAGGTGCCATTAGATACCAGTAAAATGTCCGAAGAGGAATTGCAATTTCATTATTTCAAAATGCACGATGCTGATAATAACAACATGTTGGATGGTTGTGAATTGATCAAATCATTGATTCATTGGCATGGTAATATTTTTACAATTTTGTTTCAATATGACAACGTGAATAGGAAAAAACAAAACTTCCTCATTAATTATCATCTTTGATTGTTAAAAATTGTAGAACAAGGAAAAACAACTACTGGTGAAGAAGGCCAACCAAAAATATTCCCCGATTTAGAACTTGAAAATTTGATTGACCCAATATTGAATACAGATGATGAGAACAAGGATGGATATATTGATTATCCTGAATTCATACGAGCACAAAAGAAATCGGCAATAAAAGATCCATAAAACAAAATGTCTGTGTGAATGAGTAAGAAGAAATGACGGAAAACAGCGATGTGATATTCATATACATATATAATTTATCATTGTCGTTTGTGGTAGATAATTAAAAAATAATCTGCATACCTATATTTTTCTGTACATTTGAGAGATTATCTTGTTCAAGCGATTTTTTTTCGTTAATAAATTGTTAAAAATGTTCTGGAAATGTTTCTAATGTGAGAAAACTTAAAATTTCTGTTTAATTTGCATTGTGTAATTTTCCTGGAAATTTCTTGGTGAATTGATAGGGTTCTATCAGTGTCGGATGGAAATTTCCGAAAAGAGAAAAAATTTTATCCATTGAAGAATCGCATCGTTTATTGACATGGATCACGACGTCACTAGATGAATTTTATCATCGAAAATGTATTCAAGTCATGTTATGAATATCAAAGCGCACACCTTTGGATTCAATGGATCAACACTTTGTAATGTTGTAGGTTGGTTATCAATGTACAATCATAACCGGAACGAGGATACGTTTCATCAAATGTTGTTCATAAATCTAAACAGGCAATTGAGAATGTTAATGTAGTTTTTGATGTATTTTTTCTGTCTTAACAAGGTGAAGAAAACTAATCATCAAATGACTTAATCATATCATGACAGTTTCGAAAGCGCTTTGACAATCATTCACTTACAACTTCTGCATCCAATGAGAGGATCACCAATGAAACCTTCATCACACTTGCATACTGGACTATGAAGAATCGGTCCAACACACTCCGCATTCTCTCCACATGGATTGGGTACACACGGATCGACGCATTCGTTGTCTCTGCACTCTTTCTCGAATTTACAATCATCATCGGTAAAACATTCTACTACTGAATGAAAATGATATCGTTAGGAATGGAAGAGAGTGAACGCACAGTTGAATGACGATAACCAAACTACCCATCAACATGACGAACGTCATTTAAGATCACAACTATGATAACCGAATGGATTCAAAAACAAATTGAAATATCAATTCCTTTACAATTGTTTATAAAATACTCACTCTCCATACATCCTCCATGGAGTTTATCAATAAATCCCTCGGCACATTCACAAATTGGTTTGTGATTATAACCTCCACATATTACATTAGCATCACATGGATTGGGATCACACACATTAACACATGTTTTATCATCGCATGCCTCAAAGTCTTGACAATCTTCACTTGTTGTACAATTCACTGCAAGATTCAAACGTTTTGCTGATATTATTGACATGATTTGTGTTCTATTTTCAACTTAGTTCTATTATCAATATCCTCTCTCACGTTTCTCATGTTCAGTCAAAACTCGAAGAATTGATTCATCTAAGTGAAGACAAACAGGAAGACGATCTCTTACTAGACAAGTTTCATTCCATTCACAATTATGAAATTCACATGCGTCAACACATTCTCCATCATAGCATTCTTCGTTGTCATCACAATCGTCATTGATGGTGCAATCCACTAATAATTCAGAGAATCGAACAAAGAGCAATATTGCGAGAGAGATGAATCTTTTAAAATTGGAAAAGGAGTAGAGAATGACATCAATTCTGTTCTAGCATTTTAAACTTACGTGCTTCGCATTCAACGAAATTGTGTGTGAATGAACATACAGGTTTGTGATTCTTCACTTGACACTTCCCGTAATCACCACAGAAAAAGTGCGGGCATGTGTTGGTGCATTGGTTCTCGGAGCATCTCTCTGAATCCGCACAATCGTCATGAATTTGACAATTTTCTGATCACATGTTGAAATACAAAATTGTTAGAAAGATAAAAAAAAATGTAGCAGTCATAATTTCACTGATTACAATCATTAGAAATAATTGCCGTTAGACGAATTGTATATGAGAAGTAACAGAAATCTGAATCGCTACTTTGTGCTGTTGGGCTCTCAAGTTCTGCGTCCTTCCAGTCGTCCCTTCCCGTAATGTGAAGAGCCTTATTCATGAATATTCTCATTAGTGTCATACAGCAATTTTTATTACACTCATCATCATACTCACATGAGATGTCTGTGAAAATGACATGGAGAATACAACAGCAGTAGTGAACAATATGAACATATTCCATATTTGACTATTTACCCGATTCATTTTCATTGCGAGTCGTAGTTTCTTATAACAGATTCACTGGAATGAACATCAACTTGGTATTGTTAATGGCTTTTTATATGGTGGCGGTAATGACGAACCTGCTATCACGACGATGACGAGCAGCTATAATTACACATTTCATTGTATATTTCATTTGTTCATCAAAGCATATCAATGAGATAAAGAAATACATTCTCAGGTGTCAATTATTAGTGATCTAGAGCATGATAATATGTGAACGACGTTTGTGATCGCTAGTGAGTAACGATTCTATAAACTGCTGATATGATGAATTCACGAAGCTGATAGTTTCTCAGGTGAATGGATTGTGAAATTCAACCAATGTGAAATATTTTCTTTGTGAATGTTCCGTTTTCCATCCAAAGCTTTCAGTTATTGGATTTTATTATCAGAAAACGATAAAATCAACAATTCTACAGGAACAATTTAGCCATACCTAGGTATGAACATGAATATTCAATTAAATATCAAATGCCACGATAAAATATGATTCTATCAATGTCAACTCATGAAATAAAGACAGGCAAAGAATAACAACCTGAGTGTTTCAAACAATAAAATTGATTTTTTGCATGAGACTTGTTTGCCATTCATAGAGGTTAAGTTTGGCTTGGTAGTGAGTCGCTGTTGTTTCCTCTTTTTTCTGAATTTACGAGTGGACTTGCATCCAGTTTCAGGCTCAACTGATCCATTTCTACAAAGGCAAATCGGATGATGGTTTATCACATGGCAACTTGCTCTCAATCCACATGGATCCGGTTCGCATGCATTGATGCACATATTGCCCCGGCATTCTTCATAATGCTCACAATGTTCATTATAGAGACATTGCACTGTTGGATCATCAAGGAAAAATCGTAAAGAACAATTAATAAATTGAAGAATGGATTCATCGTTACCAACTAGTTAATATTTATACTCACTCATTACACATCCTCTATAAGGATCACCAGTGAATCCATTAATACAAGTACAAATAGGTTCATGATTATCTCGAGCACATCGAGCTTGAGCACCACATGGACTGGGATGACATACGTCGATGCATTCGATATTTTTGCAATGTGTAAATTCATCACAATCAGCTGTCACATTACATGGAGCTGAAACACCATAATGATAAATTCAGTATGACTCTGATATGGTAAACTGTCAGGGATTCTCATTAGTAATATGAGGAATATCAATAATCACCTTTCATATAATTAATTTCGGGAGGGCTGAAAGATATTTTAAAATCGGTGCAGACATGAAAATGATTTTCAACATGGCACCAAGCAGTTTCATTGCAAGGATATGGATAATCGCATACACCAACACACAAATTCTTGTCGCATTTCTCCATTTCGGCGCATTCTTCGCTGGTTCTGCAGACTAATCAGAGATCTTAATAATGAACTCAATGCTAATATTGTCATGAAAGCAAACAGTTAATGTTTGAAATCGATAATTAGAAGTTTCTTCTATTCTATCGTAATACTCACTTTTCATGAATCCTTCATCAGAATTATCGATAAATCCGGCTTCACAAGTGCAAACAGTACGATGATTATCCACATGACATAGTTCATCATCCCCACACTCTTCAATCGAACATGCAGCTGTGCATCTATTGTTTTCGCATCTGTCAGAGTCACCACAGTCATTGTCAGTCCAGCAAGGTCCTACAAATTCATTGAAGTTATGACGTGGTGGAAAATTCTCCCTCGCGATCTCTTCTCGATTAGAATTGATATCAAAACCTGCATAAAAATTGTTTCACTTACTTATAAAACAACCACTTTCAGGATCACCAGTAAATCCTTCTGCACAAGCACAAATTGGACGGTGATTTTCTGCATTGCAAGTTCTATTAGTGCCACATAAATTGTATGGACACACAGCAGTGCAACGATTATCTTCGCATTTGTCATTCTCCATGCAATCGCCATCGGTAACGCAGCTTTCTGATGGTAAACCGAGAACAGAGAATCATCAAATCAATTCATGATGAATCTGTTGAACTTTTGATTGATAGTTGTCATACGTTTGTACATACTTTGGAAACATTGGATGTATGGATCACCCGTGAGTCCTAAATAACAAGTGCAAATAGCAACATGGTCCACTGTATCGATGCACCATGCGTTAACTTCACACGGATCAAGTTTGCATACATGAACGCATTTGCCTCTGACACACCTTTCGGAATTTTTGCATTCAATTTCGAGCGAACATTACTTTGACAGCGGATCAATATATTGAACTTAGAAGCAAATAATGACAAAACACAAATTAGTGGATGATGTGAACCAGCCAATTGATAAAAGTGTCAGAGTTATCTCATCACCGACAGATTAACTGTCTCGACAAATCATCAGGAAGGAATATTTTAACATAATTTCAACCTATAAAATTCTATCATTGTAAATTTTATACTATTCCCAATTGGAATCTTCTGCTCTCTCAGCATTGTTCTCAATCAAATTCGAATTGGGACCGTGATAATACTTTGATTATACTTATCAATAATTAAAAATCTATGTCATTTTATACTCACTAGATGTATTTATCTTCTTATGTTCTGATTTATGATTATCAATCTTTTGATTGCTGCTTTTTCGAACCCGGGATACCTGAAGTGATGAGACAGAAGATTAATAAATATCAACATCTTATTCCTACATATTTGATCGTGAAATTACATGAAACTCAGCTGAAGATATTGCGATGGGAAGTAAACCAACTGCATAAACAATCATGAATATTCTATCGATCTTCATTTCTGAATGTTTTATCATACAGATAAACAAGAGTAAAGTTGATCACGTAGTACAATGATCACCATTATGAAATGATCACGATTCATTGATGTTCATTACACCATGAGCGTCATTTATGGATATCTTCGTTGACATAATTCGAGTCATTAATAGTGAGACGTGTGTGTTTACACGTTCAAATAGATCCAATCATATTCTTTCACACTTTTTGTGATAAAGATGATTGGGCGGGCGATGACGATTTAGATAATCAAGTGGCTGAAAAAATGCCTATGGCGATGAATTTCTACGGCTTCTTTAACCCTCAAGTGCTAACGGCGGGTCACTCATGACTTCACAATACCCTGAAAAATGCTTACATGCCTTCATATTTTGCATGAAATTGTTATTAAAATTCAATTTCTTCGGACCGAATAAATTATGATTTTGAAGTGAAGAGTCTTAAGAAGGTCTATGAATTTTTATAGATTTTTTGCAAGACTAAGTATCGCAAAATTATGGGGAAACACGAGTGACCCACCGTTAGTCTTTGAGGTGGTCCAAAATACCCTTAGCTGATGAGGGTTAATTTTTGATCATAATTCTAGACCACTACAGAACATTCCAGAGCTTCTGTTGTGCTTATGAAATCTCTGTGTACATTGTCCCAAGGTTAGTCTAACTTGTGAATAGCTCAAGTGCAAGGCGCGTTTCTATAATATATAATTCTGTAAAGTGATTCATTTGTATTAATCCAATAAATCACAATATAGAGAACGTTATCCACTCTGTTCTTGAGAGCGAAGTCCTATTCAAAATTCAATATAATGCGTACCAAATATTATTGTTAATGGCATTAAAAAGCACACAGCTATTCAAACAATACTTGTACGTGTGAATATTCCCTCCAGCAGTTGGCTGATAAGGAATTATCATGCGTGACATTCCTTACTCATACAACAAGATGAAATCTGAATACTATTCAGTTGGAGGATAGAGGGGACGAAATTTCGAAGATTATGGTGGGTCAAAATGATTATCAACATGTTCCCACCACACGCCGAACATCAATAAACAACCAACCTCGAAGCATCCCACTTGAGTATATATTTCAACCACTAAAAGAGAAGTGATCGCGCCACAGTTTTGCGACCACTCTCAATACCAAGAGACGCAATTTGTTTTCATCTGCACACCAATATCTTTGTTTTGTTACCTTACCCATTCCCATGAAACCGAGATAATCGTACAAGTCAAAGTATAACCTGGAAAATCGTTTCCGATTGTATAGTCGGAAATGAGGTTTTTACTATCAGTTCAATGTCTGATCATTTCCATATTGGAGTGTTCTCTTGCTGCTTTTCCCGAGCTTTTCGACCATGTTAATACTTCGGAAGCCAATTTTTTCACTCATAATGTTCATGTTGTTGAACGAATCGAAAAAATGACGCCAGAAGGAGGCAAATTTCCGGATGATTTTTTATTCGGTGCAACCACATCGGCTTTTCAATGTGAAGGTGGTTGGAATGTTTCAGGTAAAACGATTACTGTGATTATACTGTGACGAATTGGATAGTTAGTTTGATGATAATTGTTTATGGATTTATGGACTCCAGACAAATCAGAATCTAACTGGGAATTCATGATACATCAGTGGCCACAATCAATAAAAGATGGATCCAATGCTGACGTAGCATCAAACTCGTATTACATGTATGAAACAGATGTTCAACTTTTGAAACAAATTGGGGTAAATATTTTTATTTCTCACAATAACGGATTTCAACACAAAATATAACAAAAATGTTTTGAATTTATAGGCAAACTCTTATAGAATTTCACTTTCCTGGACGAGGATATTACCGACAGGTTTCAGTAATTACATTAGTGTGGATGGTGTCAATTATTACAGAAATGTGATTGATGAATTATTAGCAAATGATATTGAACCTCATGTTACAATTTATCATTGGGATTTGCCACAAAAATTGCAAGAATTAGGTGGATGGACCAATCCTTTGATCGTAGATTGGTTCGTCAATTACGCAAGGGTTGTCTTCTCTATGTTCGGTGATAAGGTTCAAAATTTATTCAAGCATTGATAATAATGCTAGTCATACAAATGTAAACATTAAAATGTTTGTTTCTCATTTTTCTCACGATCAGGTTAAACTTTGGACGACAATCAATGAACCATCCATTCACTGTGCTCATGAATTCGGTGGAAAATATATTCCAGTAAGTCGTCAATCTGGAATAGCAGATTACCTTTGTGGACATTACAGTCTCCTTGCTCATGCGAAAACTTATCGAATGTATAATGAAGAATTCCGTTCAGTCCAAAACGGTAATTCATAACCAAACTAACATGAAGTTGTTGTCATTATTATTTATTGATGATGAGAAAATATCGAACCTCACTTTCACAGGTCGTGTGGGAATAGTTTTGCAATTGTCTTGGGGGGGAGAGTATGGTGTACCGGGGCAAACTGAGGCAACTGAGTTATGGTTTCAATGGCGTAATAACTGGTTCCTTCATCCTCTCTTCACTGATCAAGGCGATTATCCCGAAATAATGAAAGAGAAAATAGCTAAAAACAGTCATATCCAGGGCTTTTCAAAATCTAGACTGCCGGAATTTACAGAAGAAGAAATTCAAATTATAAAATATTCATGTGATTTCCTTGGAGTGAATTTTTATTCAACTGAACTCGTTGAGAAGTGGACTGATTATGATCTGAATGCAGCTGTATCTTACTATGGCGATATGGAAGTGAAGAGGGCTAAAAATGTTGAGACATTGCCAGGAGATGATCCTAATGTGAGTATTGAATGCATTTTTAATGTTTTCCGATTATTATCCCAAGGTAAAACAGACACACGAACACTTCATCATGTTCCAATTTGCTGGTGAAATTATAGACTCAAGTTGATTCGTTTTTGCAGAACACTCCTTGGGCATTTGTTGAAATATTGCGGAGAGTGAATGATCAGTATAATATTCCTATGATTTACATTACGGAGAATGGCTATCCAGATTCAGGGGAACGATTCGACTTCGGGCGAGCCCGATATCATCGTGCACATCTTGTAGAACTCCAAAAATTGATTGCACAGGGAATGGATGTCCGTGGATACTTTGTCTGGTCTTTGTTAGATAATTTCGAATGGACCTCTGGTTACAGTGTGCGTTACGGCCTTTTTTCGATTGATATAACGGATCCATACCGTACGAGGATACCAAAGATTTCGACAGTAGTTATTAGCGATATATATAAATCTAAGTCTGTGTCACAAAATCTCGATGACTTACCAATGGATTATAATAGAGACAATGTTGGAAATTGATGCTAAATTAATTATTTTGTTCGACTATGCTATAGTTTCATATCAATTTATGTCCCGGATACCAATTCGTGACAAGAAAAATAAATTATTTTCCCATTGAAACAAATCAATAAATGTTTTAATACACCAATTTTCTTTGATCACAACTCAATTAAGATGATTTATGTCCCCAATTTCAAATCGGAAGCTAATTCAACTGGATGTGGACCGTTTGGACAAATTGATGGCGTCATTTCCGCCACATTGACTGAAATCAACTCTGAAAGTGTACTAGAAATACTCATGTGGAGTTTGATCGAAAGAGTTATCAGTACCAAATGGATTTTCCAGAACTCCTTATAACTGCGAAGAATCTGGATACATCCAAAGATTTTCTTACAACTGGTTGTCCAATTATTGATGAAGCATTGAGAGGTGGAATTTCATGTAAAGGGATTACTCAAATTTATGGCGAATCTGGCACTGGAAAAACACAATTAGCATTACAACTTTGTTTATCAGTTCAAATACCAAAAGAGGTGGTGACACAAGCTGGTAAATAAGAGTGAACAGTTGAATGCTGTTCAATTTTAATTCAGTTCAGTCCTGAAACAATTGAAGTTTTTGTCAGAGACATCACATATTAAATAAGGGAATAATTAACACGCATATTAATCAATTTTTTAGGGGCAATTTATATCTGTACGGAATCAGTTTTTCCTTCTAAGCGATTGCATAATTTATTACAAACATCACCAATAGCCAAAAAACATAACCTCAATGGAGATTTTATATTTATTGAACACATTTCGACAGTTGTACGTAGATATTCGCAGAAAACTCTTCAATCGGACATCGAAAACCAAAACAGAATCCACTGATTAATGAGAAATTTTCATTTTCAGAGCGACTTAGAGAATTGCGTAATAAATCGTCTTCCAATTCTACTCTCCAATCGTCGAATTGGATTGATAATAGTCGATTCAATTGCAGCACCATATCGAGCTGAATATGATGCCACAGATTTACGTACGCGTGCAAAGAGTTTCCGAATGGTTGGACAAGCATTGCACTCCTATTCAAGGGAATTGAAAATATGCGTGGTCTGTATCAACCAAGTTGCATCGATAGTGGATGAACATCCACCACATGATGAAGTTTGCATCAGAGTCAAACCAGTATTGGGCCTAACATGGTCAACGCAAGTGACTAATTCATTATGTTTATGCAAATTCAACGAACAACGTCACATTCATACAATGATATCGCCATACCTTCCACGGAAAATTATCAGATTTCAAATAAAAGAGTCTGGAGTTTTTGGGTTAGGTGCAGCATAGTAAAAAAAAAGGGAGAAATGATTTGTTAATATAGCAATGAGTTTTAATGAAATTCAATGACATAAATTTCTACTCATCACGTGCCTATCAACTGGTCAATATTATTAAAGGTACTTTCATTTAATTCTCGACAAATCGTAATTGGTTGCCATTTATTCAATTCATCTAAGCAATTAAAAGGATCTTGTGTTAGTATATCTAATTTTTCAACATCATTATCTAAAATTAATCTTAACGAATGCAAAAACGTCCGATGTGGTTCTGTATCCTGGCGATTGCTGTATGTATAATCACCAATTATTGTATGACCGATGTGATCACAATGAACACGTAATTGATGGCGACGACCAGTTCCTGGTCGTAAAAGGATTTTTGTCGCTGGTCTACCATCCCTTAGACCTCGTTCTAGAACTAGAATTGCTGTCCAACTATTTCTGGGTTTATCGCAACAATTTATATCATCGCTTGTAGTCATTTTCCGATTTCCTGATAGTTCCTTCATGTCATTACCTAGGTGTGAAATAAGTTTCTGTCTATAATTCCTTTCTGGTTCTATTATCGATTGGCATTCGATGTGATTAATTCCGTTGTAGTCTCCACAAACAACGGTTATACAAACCAATAGCTTTATTGATGATCAGAGATGATTCTTTAATATGTCCATGTACAAATGCTAAGTAGTATTTTTTTGCTTGACGTCGTTCAAATGCTAACGATGCGGCCCGAGCAGAATTTTTATTTAATGCTACACATATGACACCACTGGTTGGATAATCTAACCTATGCACGAAATGAAATTCATGTTTCAATGATGAGTTGGCCAAATTAGGGAATAATTGTTTGATTTCGGTTTGCAATGTTTCCTGTGAATAAATATATTTATCATCAATAAAAAGTTAATTTATAAATGTCCAATCATTTTTAAATCTACTAGTTCACTTGACATTACCTTCACATCAGCATCATTACTATTGACAACCATGTCATATGGTTTATTTACTACCAGAAAATTATCGGTGTGATATAAAATTTCAATTCTCGTCATTTTTGTTTATTTTTCAAATTTTTTTTGCAAATTATCTGAAAAATAAATGCTGCAAATACACACAGATGTCGAACATGTTTACATTATCGACTGAGTTGCAACCATTCGATGTCTCATGTAAGCTCGTCGTTACATGTTGCGTATGCATACGTAATGTCAAAAAAATAAAAAATAAGCCGATAGGTATTCGAAATTAATCAAATTTTAATCTATTGCTTCCAATAGTCCTCCATCACTGTCACGAATGTAAAAAGAAATAGACGCTCGATTGATTTGTGAGTTTCCATTTTGATTCCAGTATTGATTTCATCTGCCTATATCACGTGATCATCAGATTTCCGTTTTCAATTACGTGGTTCATAATTTTATTCCAAATAAATAAAGGGCAAGTAGTAGGAATGAAATATTGATTGATTCAATATTCTCCCGAAAATGACTGTACAAGATGAATGATATACCGTTCACATCTGTCCTCGATAATTTGATTATTTTTCTGTTAACAGCATTGGCTCTAGGGTTAAAATTTAAATTGACAAATACAGCGCCATTTTGAATGTGAATGCGCACAACTGCGTCAGAACAGAGCGAACTGAAAACCGCCTTTTTGAAAATGAACTACATGTATCAGTGTACACAGATATGTGCTGTACGAATGTGTGTTACGTATGTGTAAAAAAAAAACCCTAACGAACCCAGCGGAGTAGCGGTCAAAAATCCAAGCGGATGAAACGCAGTGCAACTGTGCATACCGTGATTTCATTGAAATAATAGAGTTAAAAAAAATAGGAGTATTTATATATATGTAATAATTATTTGTGTGCATTTAGTGTTTTTATTTCTAGATAATTTTCCATTGTACTGATATTGATAGATCCACCAGTTGAACAGTTGTAATATGTTTAAAACGAAAGTATCAGTTGATCGGCACGTGCAAGAACTCTTCAAGAAAGTTCGAGATGAAAATGAGGTAAGTTGGGTTATGTTTGTATAATGATGCACCATGTCTTGATCTAACATTCCGGCATCATAATATATGATTGAACTTTTTTTCAATCCCACGCCAAGCCGGTACTTTCTAATCACCATAACCTCAAATGTTACGATGAGATGTTTCATTTTAGAGATTGCTCTGTTCAGAATTTAAAAAATTTCATCGTAGTTTAACATTACTGCGCCATGGGGTCAAATTGTCATCGAATGCTCGCAAAGTGTACATACGCATATAGAATTAAGTCTATATACAATAGTGTGCATATATATGTGTACATATGTGTATGCAAATGTGTATAATGGGCAATTGTTTGGGATGAAGATCAAAATCGAATGTAGTTGATGTTCTCGTCAATGAATATTATGAATATGAGATCGATACGTAGAGATAAAATGATGAGTATGGATGTTATAGGTTATACATTTGATTATTGTAGACTGTTCGAAAGTCATCTCACTTGAATAACAATTTGTGGACGGAATCCATTGAGAGCTGAGGATGAATGAAGAACTTAGGTCGCATCTGAATGTGACACTGTGTAATCAGATCTCTTTAAATTAGGGATCATTGAACAAGTCAAATGCAATTTATAGTAATGAATTATTTGGTTTATTTCCCAGAGAAATCTCAGATGCTACAACATTGCAAAGCTGTACTATCAAGTTGGAGACTATGAATCAGCTCGACGCTACGTCGCGAGTTATTTAGAAATAAAAAATCAATCAGCCGGTGCTCACAAACTCCTGGGACAAATCTATGAAGCGCTCGAACAGAAAGAGAATGCTTTTTCTGAATACAAACAATCCCTGGAATTGGATGGCCGACAAGACGATCTTGTATTGAAAGTATGTGAATTATTAGCAGATGTTGATGTACAATTGGACATCAATCGCATTAAATATTGGGTCGATCGTGCAGCTCAAAAAACACCAAATCATCCAATAGTATTTGAACTGAAGGAAAAAATGTTGGTTGCTGATAAAGCGAACGCCAATGATGATGATTTGGAAGCATTATATACATCGGAATTATTAGCACAACCATCTGATGTACACATACATGTGAAATTAATAAAATATTACGTGAGCAAAAATCGTCTGAATGATGCATTCAAGCACGCAGTTGACGTTGAAATATCACATCCACATCGTGATAGTTTGATTTGGTATGAAACATTATGCGATTTATTGCCAAAATGTAGAGACATTCGTCAAACTAAAATTCCTTTCTGGATTTTATATGTTTCGTCATTGGAGCGTTATGCCGCCCTCACTTTACGTGAATATGGCAATGCCATAAACAAGACAGTCCAGGAAGCAATTCAAGCATTATTTATATTAGATCAATGTCTAATGGAAGCTAAACAGCAAAACTATCATGATAATACGATTGTTAGTGAACAGATGTTCAATCATATGTGGGGGCAGTTGAATTATCACTTGGCGTGTTTGTTAATGCGCAAAAATAAACGCGATCAAAAAAATTGGATTGAAGTTGGTTGTTTATGTAGTGCTTTGTTGCTCGGTGCCATTCATTCAACACCAATTGATTTAACATCACCGTGGGCAATGAATATTAAAGAACCACTCAAAGGACAATTGATTCTATGGCACAAAGAAGGTGCATATCGTTGCAGCCAAGCCGCGCATATTCTTAAAGATTACGCCAAGGACGATCCGAAACGTCTGATGGATAAAGTTGAAGAACGTTGCACTGGACAATGGCGTGAATTCATTTATCGCAAAATTTTCATCGGCAAATCGCAAGAACAAATGATTAATAATTCTTTCTTTGCAAGGAACAATTCACAAAATCCACCGTTACGTTTATTATCATCAACGGAATTGAAGATTTACGATGATGTATCGAAAGAAATCTATCCAGCGTCATTACACCACCATGTTTGGCTTGGTATTGCAAATCGTCCACGTTATTTGAGAAATACAATAACGAACGACAATTTTACTGATATTTATCCGAATCAATATTCACATATTTTCCCGGATTTGCAATTGTCAGTTTATAATTTAGATCAAGCAGCGCCTGATAGTGTTGGACGATTAGATATTGATGCGTTTTTAAATGCAACAATTTTATGCACCGCCGCCATTGTTGATGAACAACAACGCAGTGGATTTCTGAGTCCTGATCGTATGCCGACATTGCCTGCGGATTTGACAAATATGCTGTGCTCAACATTGCAAGAAAAATGGTGGCAATCTGTTTACAAACTCTACACTCGTGAGGTCAATGTCACAGGTGATTACAGTGAATTACGTCAAGAAATCCAACGAGGTCTTGAAGTTATACGTTGCATTGGCAATCATGGATTACATTTGAATATTTTAGTGCACTTGGCGCGATTATTCCATCATCGCGCTAAATTATTACGTGCTAATGATAAGAACCACAGTGATTTATTGTATTTACAAATGCGTTATGAACTTTATTGGTCTACGGCAGTGCCATTGCTCGAGCGTTTACTTAACAATCACTCAATACGTATGACAACAGTTAAAATGTTTGATTATCAAGGCAAAGATATGAGCAATGCTGAAATGGCGAATGCATTGGATGAAGGACGTTTGATACTTGCTCAGAGATATTTACGTAAAAAAGAACACGAACAAGCAATTGATGCACTGCAAGCCATAAAAACACCGGAGGCATCATATCTGCAAGGTGAAATATACAAAACATTGGCGGATGAGTTGATGGATTCACAACCACGTGAGAACTTAACATCAGCAATAAGATCACAGCATATTATAATGTTGACTAAAGCACGTAACTGCTATTATCTAACATTGGACCGTTTACGTAGTCCTGGTTTGAATCCGAATCATCCGTTGAATGCTGAATTGGGTTCACGCATTGAAAGTATTGAAAATGATTTGAAGTGTATTGATCCCAATTTGTGGCGCAATAACGATCAGAATCGTCAGAATTATGATGCATTGTCAGAAGAAAGTTACTCATCAGCTCACAGCGCTGAACATCAACAAACATCACATCATCTAATGATAAATAATACAACAATGCCAACTCTTTCATCGTTAACTCCGCAGCGACACGCTCACCATCGGACCCCAAAACAATCTAGTACACCGCGTATCCATCATCAACATCATTCACACGATGTAATTGAGTTATCACGCAGTCGAATTCAACAAAATGAAGCACGCCCGAGTCCAGAACGACTCGACGCACAATTACGTCAATTAATCTACTCAAAAGACAACATGTTGACAATTATGATGGATCAGATAAAATCATTAGTTGATTCGAATAAATCACTGCTGGATTCTAATAAACAATTGGACGGTAAATTGGAAGACTTACGCAAAGAATTTGCCAATTTCCGTATTGAATCACAACAAAAGCGTCGTTCACGTTCTAATAATATTGACGAACAGCAGCAATATTTGAATGAAGATAATTACAATGACATCAGCTTCTCATCTGCAATCAATAACTCAGGTTTATCGCAGGCGCCACAACTACCAACACCACAGATACCAAATAATTTATTTGCCCAAGCTCCACGAAATCCGTATTCACCTTTAGTTTATCCTCCACCACCGCCTACACTTGGTGGTTATTATCCGGGCAGTCTACCATTCAACGATCCTCACACACAGCATATTCAATCGCTCTATCAACAAGGAGTTTATCCTATGCCACCAATTTATCCACGAGGACCAATTGACCAAGCATTGAGTGGCATTCCAAAAATGCCGGATATGCTTCAACAAGGAATGCTACAACAAAGTTTATTCCATTCAAATCTAATGAATCATCTAACGGACTTGGTTAATACTGCACCTGTGCAACAACCGCATCAACAATTACATCAACAACAACAGAATTTGACGCAAACATTACCGATGCATTTGACTGGTGTTAATTTAATACAAAATGAATCGCGAATTAATGATCCGATTAATATTCCAACAGTTCCGACAATTACGTCTATTGTTAAAGACGCACCGGTTAATAAAACACCACCAGTTAATGTTGTTATAACAGCATCGGACACGTTACCGACTTATGCTCTAACAGTACAACCAACATTGAGTGTAACTATCCCACCGCAACATCGTAATGTTGGAACAATGCAGAACAATTCAACAATTAATAATGAAACTATTCCACATAATTATCAAATTTCAATGCCGTCACAAGCAATGATACCGACGACTGTTTATTTACCGCCACTGTCAGATACTTTGACTAATACGATTGCTAATACACATGAAAAGAACAGTAGCGCGATCAATACGAGTATTGTTTCAGCTGGTTCACACAATAGTTCTATTGAAGCAGCAGAAGTTGAATACGATCCGATACCTGGATTTCTTCCAGTAATACCTTTACCAGCGGAAGTCAAAGTAAGAACTGGTGAAGAAGATGAAGAAACATTGTTTTGTGCTCGAGCAAAATTATTCCGATTTGTTGATAAAGAATGGAAAGATCGTGGTGTTGGTAATGTTAAATTATTGCGTAATAATGAAGGTAAAATACGGTTATTGATGCGACGTGAACAAGTCTTAAAAATATGTGCCAATCATTTATTAACACCTGATATGAATTTACAAGCTATGAACAATAATGATAAGGCTTGGATTTGGGTTGCAAATGATTTTGCTGATGAGGAAGTTAAATTAGAGAAATTATGTATTAAATTCAAACTTGTTGAGGAAGCACAAGCGTTTAAGGAGAACTTTGACAAAGCCAAACGTATGATTGTAGCGTCACCAGTTAAAT
Organism: Meteorus sp. PSUC_FEM 10030008; assembly: GCA_018881525.1. NCBI lineage: Eukaryota > Metazoa > Arthropoda > Insecta > Hymenoptera > Braconidae > Meteorus > Meteorus sp. PSUC_FEM 10030008. The sequence continues at coordinate 27,938 of JABMBR010008595.1, read as the reverse complement.
CCAAAGCACCAGGGAAAACTCCTAATGACGATCAAAAAATTGTTGAAATTGTTGATACTAAAGTTGAGGATAAAACACCATTGGTCCATGGTGGTTTCACGTTCAAATCACCACCGATAATTCAGCCAGTTGATGATGAGAAACCGAAGAAAAGTGACGCGCCAACATCAACTTCATCATCAACAACAACAACTGCAACAAAACCGAGTCCATTTGCAGGTTTCTCTTTCACAAAAAGTGATGTGAAAAGTCAAACCACTACAACAACATCAACCACATCAACGAACTTATTCTCCTTTGTTAATACAATGACATCGAGTGTAGCTGAAAATCCTCAAACATCGGCATTCGCAACGGCAATATCTAAAATCACAAATACATTACCGATTGACCTGCCTGGTGGACAAAAATCAGCCATTCGACGTCCACATGATACGTCATCACAGGGAAAAACAATATTCACACCAATTAATGGTACTGTTCGTGACGATGGTAAAGCAATACTTTATGAGACTACAGTAACATTATCACGACTCACAGATCGGACGGGCGTTTGGCATGAACGTGGAGTAGGTTCATTGTTCATTCTACTCGAAATTAAAACTGGAAAATTAAATTTGGTGGTATGGAGTCGAGAACATGCAAAGAGTTTATGCAATCAACCGATAATTAAATCAATTGAATTTACAACAATGAAAGTGCCCAATTACATTTTCTGGCAAACACAAGTACCGTCGATGGCAGATAAAAACGAAATTCATGCAATAGCATTCAAAGAAACGAATGATACTGAACAAGTTCGTCAATTAATCATCAATTGTCAAAGTCTTATGATTGATGATAAAATTCCATTGGCTAATATAACTGTTAATGGTAAACAAGTCACGATTACCGAGCAACCATCAACAACAACAACGACGACGACTGGAACAAGTAAATTGACATTCTCTGACGCCTTTAAACCACCACCAGGTTCATGGGAATGCAAGAGTTGTTATACTCGGAATGAAGCTGAATCTATTAAATGTGTTGCATGTACAGCACCATCTGGGAATGCCGCAAGTTCAGCAGCACCAGTGACGCCCGCACAATCAACACAATCGAACAATCAAAAACCTCTTTCGGAATTGTTCAAACCTCAAGCTGATTCATGGGAATGCAAAAGTTGTTATATACGTAATAAAAAAGCGGACACTTATTGTGTTGCATGTAATTCACCATCCGATCCATCATTACCACCGAAACCTAAAGCATCAGGTGGATTTGGTATCGCGAATACGAATTCAACTGCGACGTTCAGTTTTGGAATACCGCCAGGTACGAATCAAAATACCACACCTACATTTTCGTTTGGAATACAATCAGCTAATCAACAAGTTAATAAAGACACGACAACTGGTGGATTTACATTCAAAGCACCTGTTGATGATAAGACTTTTGCTGGAAGTGTTGATGGTCAAACAAAACCAATCAGCTTTGGTTTATTTGGACAATTGAACAGACCCAGTGACAAAGATTTCCACTTTGGTGCACAGCAGAAAACAGAGACTCCACAGCCTGGCTCATTTGCGTTTGGTACACCTGGGAAAAATTTCGATTTTCAATTTCAATCAAAATCACCGGGCAAATCATCAGGTGGTGGCGGTGTTAATGTTGCTGATGTGAGTGAAGATGAGGTTGCTGAGAGTGAAGACGTTTATTTTGCACCAGTAATACCATTGCCGGATAAAATCGAAGTCAAAACGGGTGAGGAGAATGAAGAGGTGCTGTACACACATAGAGCAAAACTGTTCCGATTTGATATCAACACTAAAGAGTGGAAGGAACGTGGACTAGGTGATATCAAATTATTACGACATTGTGAGACGAAGAAGTTACGTTTAGTGATGCGTCGTGATCAAACGTTGAAATTGTGTTTGAATCATGTGGTCAATGTGGACTTGGAGATGACATCGAAAGATGAAAAAACGTGGACGTGGAATGCTGCAGACTACAGTGAAGGTGAAATAGAGTATGTACTTTTGGCATGTCGCTTCAAAACATCTGATATCGCTGCGGAATTCAAACAATCAGTGGAGACAGCAATAGCAGACGCTAAATTGAATGCCACAAAAGATGTCAACAGCGTGAACACTCCAATACTTACCACTGAATCATCAACAACAAATCCCACGAGTCAAGATCTCCAAGTTGTTTATCAATTGAAAGTTTCACAGGAGGAGAAAGATGCTGCATTGAAATTACAATTACCCGAAAATTTCTACTCTTATAAACAAAAAGACGATTGTCCAGGATGTTTGGGTTGTAAAGAACCAGATCATCCGATATATGAAGGTAAAGATGATGAAAATAACATTAAATCACCAATAAATGTCCAAATTCAACCACCGAAGCTAAAAGTAGAGTCGTCAACGTCTACATCTACTATTACAGCAACGTCTATAACAACCACAACAGCAACATCGAGATTTGTATTTGGTGGGGCAACACCAGCTACAGCTGATGTAACGAGGAATTTATTTGGAATGAAAACATGCGAACCAGACACAAAGCCTAAACCCGTTATTGATCTCTCTTTGAAGCCGCAAAATTTCGGCGGACTTTCAAATGTAAGATTTGGTGAATCAGCACTGCCATCAACAATATTCGGTGATACAAACAATAAACCAGATACACCCACGGCAAACGCATCAACACCTGGAATATTTTCAACAACATTCGGAAGTTTTGGTGGATCCAATAGTGCAGCAACTTATACATTCGGTGCTTCATTTAAAGACACACCACCATCATTTTCACAACTCAACGAAGCGAGCAACAAATCCACTACGCCATTGTCAGCTAACACAACAGCGACAACACCGATCTTTAGAGGTACAAGTGACTCAACCACATCTCTATTCAGTGGAACAAATCAATCGACGCCATTCAGTGCTGGTCAACCAACTTCCATTTTTAGTGGTGTTGCACCGAGTACCAAATCATTATTCGGTGGTTCAGCCATTGCAACTGAATCAACACCACCTTCTACAAATGCACCATCATTCCCCAATACATCTGGTGGGTTTTTGAGTCAGCTTGGTAAATCATCAACAGAAACGACAAACGTATTTGGTTCATTGACAACTAATACACCACCGTTATTTGGTAATCTTCCAGGAAATATGCCAACTTTGGCAACTCCCTCATTAACTGGCAGTAAAGTTTTCAGCGAATCGTCATCGATGTTTGGAAGTAATATATTTGGTAATGTTACATCACCATTCGGCTCGAATTTGAAAACCAATGAAAATACACCGAAGACTGAAGAATCAGCGACAACGCCGTCTTTACCCGACTATTTGAATACTGAAAACATTACGACTTTCTCAACTCTTGCAGCAACTGGCGCACAACAAGTTGGCTTCAAAACAGATCCGAACTTTTCATTTGCTGGAGCAGGACAATCTGTTTTTGGAGCCAAAACACCCAGCTCTACCAGTATGTCATCGAAGAAAACATTAAATTCAACCCAAAATGATGATGAAGCTGAAGATGCAGATGGTAACAATGATGATGAAAAATATGATCCTCATTATGAACCGATAATCGCATTGCCGGATGAAATTGTAGTAAGAACAGGAGAGGAGGATGAGGAAAAAATATTTTGTCATCGTGCTAAGTTGTATCGTTATGAAGCTGAGACTAAAGAATGGAAAGAACGTGGCACTGGTGAAATGAAATTACTTTATCATCCAGAACATGGTACTTATCGTTTGTTGTTACGACGTGAGCAAGTACATAAAGTTGTCTGCAATTTATTATTGACACCTGAAATCGAATTTCAACCATTAAAAACATCAGATCGTACTTGGATGTGGGCAGGTATGAATTATACTGATGAATCGTTGGCGATTGAAAAACTAGCAGTGAAATTCAAGAGTCCAGAACTTGCGAATGAATTCAAGAATTTCATTGATAAAGCACAAGATGAATTGCGTGAGAAACAAAATGACTCCCAAGCATTGAATAGAACTGAAATGGATGAATACAAAGATTATCATGTTGATGAAGAGGAAGATGATGGTGAAGATGAAGGTGATGACGAGGAAGACGAACAGCATTCATTGATGTTTGATAAACCAGCCGTACTGTCGTATTTAGATGATGATGAAACTTGGACCACATTTGGAATGGGACAGTTGAAAATTTTATACGATTCTGAAATATTTGGTGCTCGAATTATTTTCGAAATATCATCTGGTGAAGTTATTAGCAGTACAGTTATCAGTATTGAAACAGATATGGAGCTGGAAGACACTGATTGTACATGGGCGGCTATTGATGGTGCAATTGATCCACCAATAAGACGAACATTCAAGGCACACTTCGATTCGAAAGATTATGCTCAAGAGATGTTTATGTGTTTCCAAGATGGTCAAGAGTGTGCTAAACAGGCTGATATAAGTGAGGCTGCTTACTATGATGATCAAGATGAGTCATAATATTGAAACGAAATGGAATAAATTCAATTGAGATTTGATTTAGAAAAATGATAGAACATTCAATTTTGTAGACTATCGAATAATTTTTCATTCCTTCTTGTTTACAAAAATTAACCTCGAAAGAGCAAAAGAGTAGATTGAACAATCTTTGCCACTTTGTTTTTCTTTTTTATTTGTAACTGGAAGATATTGTCGTTGATAGACATGGATTTTTGTCAGTTTTTCTATTATTGATGTTTAATACTAATCGCTGGTAATTGTTCACATTCAGGTGATTGTCTTTTACCATTTTTTGAAACAGATGAAGGAATGAAAATAATGAGAAACAAAAATGAACAATTTGAAATGGATAATTCTTCAGTATTTCACGACGAGTTCATCAATTCATGGGCAGATTTAATTATGGTAGTAATTATTACTTGAAACTATGTGATAATAACAAAAGAAGAGTGGCCGATTGAAATGATTATAATGATTGAAAGAGTTATTAATGAGATATTCAAAACAAAAAATATGTCACATGTTAGAATGATAAGAATTTAAATAAATATAATTCAATTAATTATAATAAATTAAATGTGCTGTCTCATGATTTATTTCTACTCTCTTTCACCCTGCAATATGTGTGAAATTAAAATTGACATTGCGTAGAATTGATCACAACTGGTAGAATTCATAATTGCTGTTCAGAGATTTGATTATGAAAAATTTCTTAACCTCCAAAAACAACTCTGTCTAATTATCTGTTAATTCCCTATTTGCCTGTATTGGTGATCTTGATGATACCCCCACCATTCCTATCATCCACCTTCTCTTCACTCCTCTCATCACGTTCAACTACAGAATACGATCAAAGTCCAAAGTTCATCTCTAATATCCCCTCTTCCACATATACTTGTACACGTACATCGGACCAATAACTCGACACAAATATGATAAAAATTTCGCTGTGTGCGTAATCACTATCAAAAGTTGAGCTAAACCGCTTTAATCGTTAGAAGTGAGGAGTCATTTGCAATTTGCAAGTATCATACGAATCAGCAGGAATATTATTTGTAAAAAGTTGTTAGATTGAAGAACTTAAATATGTCATTGGCATCAAAAGGTACAAACACATGAATTTCAATAAAATTCTTGCAAGATCATCACATTGATATTGAGTGTGAACTATCGATCGAAATTGATGTCTTGTGTATAGATCGAAGTATTCAGTTCTTTCTTTGTCATTCATTCATTTCCAATTCCTTCGTAGGAGCATTCTTTGTTGCGGCTAAAAGAACACCATTTGGTAAATTTGGTGGAGCATTTGTCAACAAAAGTGCAACTGACTTATCAGTAATTGCCTCGACAAGTGCAATAAAATCAGCTGGATTGAAACCTGAACAGATAGACCATGTTATCTTTGGTCATGTTCTAACAGTGAGTATAAATCATTCAATTTATTCCTCTACTTTGTCATATGAATGAATATTCATATTTGTGATATGTAGGAATATCATTCATGGAAATGCACAGTAGGAAATATAATCTAATCGTTTATGCAAATTTCACTCAATATTTATGTGAGAATGTTTGTTATATCATGAATTTATCTATTTTAGTTATCATCTCCAGATGGTGCACTTCTGCCACGTCATGTTCTCCTGAAAGCTGGAATTCCATTAGAAACGCCAGCTTACGGTGTTAATAGATTATGCGGTTCAGGTTTTCAGTCAATTGTGAATGGTTTGCAGGTATTTACTCAAGATCATTGAATCATAAATAGATTCATTTTGATTGTTGATGTTGACCGAGGAATTTTTTCCCATTGTGATTGATGCCACTTATTATTTTTAGAGTATAATTTGTGGTGAATCTCAAATAGTTTTGGCTGGTGGTGCTGAAAATATGAGTCAGACGCCATTTGTTGTACGAAACATTCGATTTGGTACAGCATTAGGTCAAAATTTCGATTTTGAAGATGCATTATGGGTTGGCCTGGCCGACAGTTATTGTAAAATGCCAATGGGCATGACAGCAGAGAAACTTGGTGCCAAATATGGTGTTACACGTGAAGAGGTTGATAAATTTGCATTGAAAAGCCAACATGCATGGAAAGCAGCAAATGAAGCGGGTTATTTCAAATCTGAGATGGCACCCGTGACAATAAAAGTAAAGAAACAAGAGGTTGAATTGTCTGTTGATGAACATCCACGTCCAAATGCTACACTTGCAGATATGCAAAAGTTGCCAACGATATTCCAGAAAGATGGACTTGTTACGGCTGCATCTGCATCTGTAAGTTAAGAACTTTTCCGTCAGTTGAATTCGTAGGAAATATGAAATGACACTCGAATTAAAGATTTTATCGTCCGCAGGGAGTTTGTGATGGTGCTGCTGCAGTTATCCTCGCTAGTGAAGAAGCAGTGAAAAACAACAGTTTGAAACCACTGGCTCGTTTATTAGGTTATGCTACTGTTGGTGTTGAACCAAGTATAATGGGACTTGGTCCAGCACCGGCAATAAAACGTTTACTCAAAGTTGCGGGTCTTACTTTAAATGATATCGATTTGATTGAGATTAATGAAGCGTTCGGTGCTCAGACATTGGCTTGTGTCAAAGATTTAAATCTTGATATGAATAAACTGAATGTTAATGGTGGTGCTATTGCAGTAGGACATCCATTGGGTGCATCAGGAACTCGAATCACTGCTCATCTGGTTCATGAGCTTAGGTATAATATGAAAAGAATTCAAACATGAATATGATTGAATCATTTTCGAATTATTCATATGAGTAACACATTTTCATTTTTATCTTGTAGGAGAAGAAACGGAAAATATGCAATTGGATCTGCCTGTATTGGTGGTGGACAAGGAATTGCTTTGCTGATTGAAGCCCTCTGAGGTTATTACCTTCAATAATGTTAATAAATTAGGAACAGAAATTTATTTTTGTTGTTCTGGGGTAATATGAAAAGAAGAGAAAATTTATTTCGTATACACAAAAAGATTACGCTTAGAATGATGTGTGTTCACATGGAAATATTATTTTGTACAAAGTTTTATATTGACCTATTTGTGAGAGGGAATAATTTATTTCAAGAATCGAAATTGTACATCAATTATTAAAAAACATTCACGAAATTTCTTTTTGCATTATTGAAGTTTCATCCCAACGTGTCTGGTGTACTGCGACATTTTTTCTTGTATTGAGGCAATGCCCTGACTAGTATTTCAAAAAATTGCTCAGCGATTTCATCAATACAAGAGGAAACTTGTACTGTACACTATTCTTATGGACAATCATCATCAGGAAGCTTGAGATTGTGTCCACTTTTGTTCATATCACACAAAAAACAATAAGAACATTGGAAAAATTATGAAACGTATCAATAACAATCCTGAAGTCGATGATTCATCTCCAATTACTTTCACAATAGAATTCGATAATTGAGAAATAATTTCTTGTCACACAATCATTAATTTGTGATCATCAACAATCATCACAAGCGACAACAATTGACTAGTGGCAACAAACAGAAACAGTGAAAAATGTGACAAAGCAACGTTATCGAAAATATTGTTTCCTCACATTCAGTTCTATCTATTTCTTTCTTTCACAATTTTCTGTTTCATTATTAAATTCTCCAGGAAAATTCATACAAAAATTGCAATATATCCATTGATGTTGTTCCAAAACGGTGGAACAGCAGATTCGCTATTTCGTGCAATTATCGGTCTCAAGTTTCGCAACCAGTTCAAAACAGTGGATGAAAGGCCAGTGGAGATATCAATGTATGTGTATGATGAACAGTGCATTTAAGATATAAAGATATGAGAGATACATTGAACGTTTGTCAGTCCAATCCCTCTCCAGTTGCGCAAAAGTGAACGTCAGCAAATGAAATTGTATTATCCAGACGGCCTCATTTTACGAAGAGACTTGTTAGACGTCGTTGAATTATTACAGTACATGATAATTCTATCAGTTGAAATATTCGAATTGATGTCAATTCAGCAATTCGGTTGAGTTATTTAAAAGTGTAAATACATTTAGTGTGAACTCGGAGTGAGATGCTCCAGTTTATATCGTGGTGAAATATCATCGTTGGTTTGTGAAGAAGGTTGAAAATTCATTTTGTAGTGACAAATAAAATTACAAATAAAATAATCAACTTTGTAGATTCAAAATGTCGATGAAAGATTTTGATGTGAGCAAGGATTTAACTGATATCGAAGTGAGTTTTTGCATATTAATTTTTGTTTAGTTAATGATTGATGAATATGGTCTCTTGATATTTTATTGATTCAAGTGCACACAGATAGAATTCAATTCATTATCGTTGGAATAATATTGATGAAAATCAGAGTTTCTTACAAGAAGATGAATTGCAAATGAAGACAATTCGAAATTATTCAATAGAAAAAAATGGAAATTCACTGAATGATTAATTTTTCTCTTTCTTCTACAGAATTTATTGGAAGTGAATCCAAAAGTGAAACCATACATCAATGTTATCCCATCAATACAAACAAAGAACAATAAACGGCACTGGAAAAGAAATCCGAAGAATTGTAACAATTGTTTAACGAAAAATTTCGATGACATCAAACACACGACACTAAGTGAACGCGGTGCTTTGCGAGAGTCCGCGAGATGTCTGAAGTGTGTTGATGCACCATGTCAAAAATCATGTCCAACTCAAGTTGATGTGAAGTCATTTATCACTTCAATATCAAACAAGAATTATTATGGTGCAGCTAAAACAATTTTGTCAGACAATCCATTGGGTCTGACGTGTGGTATGGTATGTCCAACAAGTGATTTATGCGTTGGCGGATGTAATTTGGCTGCAACAGAAGAAGGCGCAATTAACATTGGTGGATTGCAACATTTTGCTATTGACATATTTAAGAAAATGCAAATTCGTCAAACACGAATACCCGGACAATTTGTTGAAAATTCTGACGTTAAAATTGCTTTGATTGGTTGTGGTCCAGCATCTTTGTCATGTGCAACATTTCTTGCACGTCTTGGTTACAACAACATAACAATATTCGAGAAGGAAAAGTTTCTTGGTGGACTGAGTTCATCTGAAATACCACAATATCGTTTGCCTTATGAGGTTGTCAATTTTGAAATAGAACTCATGAAAGATTTAGGTGTTGAAATAGTTTGCGGTCGTGAATTATCCATCAACGATTTGACGATACAAAAACTCCAAGATTCAAATTACAGAGTAATATTCTTGGGTATTGGATTACCTGAGCCAAAAATCATCCCGATATTCCATAATCTGAATGAAGAAATGGGTTTTTTCACTTCAAAGAATTTTTTACCAGCTGTATCAAAAGGCAGCAAACCAGGAATGTGTGCATGCAACACTACAACTTTACCAAATCTTCATGGCAATGTAATTGTCTTAGGTGCTGGTGATACAGCATTTGATTGTGCTACATCTGCATTACGTTGTGGTGCTAAAAAAGTATTTGTTGCATTCAGAAAAGGTTTTACTGATATACGAGCAGTACCAGAAGAAATGGAATTGGCTCGTGAAGAAAAATGTGAATTTTTACCATTCCAATCGCCGAAACAAGTCATTGTCAGGATGGAAAAAATTGTTGCTATTGAATTTTGTCGTACAGAACAAAATGACGATGGTGACTGGATCGAGGATGAAGATCAGATAATACGCATCAAAGCTGATTTCATCATATCAGCATTCGGTTCTGGTTTGTTTGATGACAATATTAAAGCAGCAATGTCACCAATCAAGTTTAACCGATGGGGTTTGCCTGATGTGAATGACAAAACAATGGAGACATCGGTACCAGGTGTATTTTGCGGCGGTGATTTAGCTGGTGTTGCACAAACCACAGTTGAATCTGTAAACGATGGTAAAACAGCTGCTTGGTTCATACATAAATATATCCAACAATCAAACAGTTCACTATCAACCATTCCAAATGAAGCCCAGTTACCCAAATTCCATAGTCCTATTGATGATGTAGATATTAGCGTAGAAGTTTGTGGAATGAAATTCGAGAATCCATTTGGTTTAGCATCAGCTCCGCCAGCAACCACCAGTGCAATGATTCGTCGTGCATTCGAAGCTGGCTGGTCATTTACAGTAACAAAGACATTTTCACTTGACAAAGACTTAGTTACAAATGTTTCACCGCGCATCATTAAAGGCACGACGTCACGTCATCATTTCGGACCTGAACAGAGCAGCTTCTTGAATATTGAATTAATTTCGGAGAAGACTGCAGCGTACTGGTGCAAGAGTATCAACGAATTGAAACGTGATTTTCCAAGTAAAATAATCATCGCTAGTATAATGTGTTCATTCAATCAAGCTGATTGGATTGAATTGGCAAAACAGGCAGAAAATGCTGGATCCGATGCATTGGAATTGAATTTATCTTGTCCACATGGTATGGGAGAGTCAGGAATGGGTTTGGCATGTGGTCAAGAACCAAATTTAGTTCGTGAAATATCGAAGTGGGTGAAGGCCGCTGTCAAAATTCCATTTTTCGTTAAACTAACCCCAAATATCACAGACATTACAACAATTGCCATGGCGGCGTATGAAGGTGGAGCAAATGGCGTTTCAGCAATTAATACTGTTCAAGGATTGATGGGTTTACGTTCAGATGGATCACCATGGCCGGCTGTTGGCAGTGCCAAAGCTACGACATATGGTGGTATGTCAGGTAATGCAACTCGACCACAAGCATTGCGCGCCATATCCTCTATAGCAAAGAAAATTCCGGGATTCCCAATACTTGGTATAGGCGGTGTTGATTCAGCAGATGTCGCTTTACAATTTTTACATTGTGGCGCATCAGTTGTTCAAGTTGGAAGTGCCATTCAAAATCAAGATTTTACTCTGATTGAGGATTATATCAGTGGATTAAAAACACTTCTGTATTTGTCGTCGTTAAATCAAGTTGATGATTGGGATGGTCAAAGTCCACCAACATTCAAACATCAGAAGGGAAAACCAGTGTCGTTAACACACGCACTTGGCAGTCATGTCCCTTATTTCGGTGAATATCAATTGATGCGCGAGAAAGCGATCGCTGAGTTGAAATTTAAATCTGATCCACTGGCAACGAACATTGAAACTGTAAGACCCGTTCCTGGACCTGTCAAGGAAGTTCCGATGATCAAAGATGTTATTGGCAAAGCTTTGCCATTCATTGGAGCTTATAAACAATTGAACAATAAAGAACAGGTCGTTGCGCTGATTGATGATGACATGTGCATCAATTGTGGTAAATGTTACTTGGCATGTGCTGATTCTGGATATCAGGCAATTGAATTCAATACTGATACGCATATTCCTAAAGTCAATGACGATTGTACTGGTTGTACTTTATGTTTATCTGTCTGTCCAATCATTGATTGTATCACAATGGTACCGAAAAAAATTCCGCACACAATCAAACGAGGAATTGCACCTGGAACAATTGTAAAATTGAATGAAATGTAGCCTTGTTATTGATGATAATATTTAAAAATAATCATACAACTGTTGAAATGATATTGTTTTTGATAAATTTTTTGTTTTTTTTTCAATTCGATTACCCAGAATTGAAGTATCAATCATCAATCATGGATAACTTTATCGACTTCATGAGTTTGATCTCGATTATCATAAGAATCGATCTATCATAGGATGAAACATTGTCATTGTGATTCAGCAAGCTCTAAATAAAATAAAGAAGAAATGTTACATGAAGTCTGTTATCATCAAATCATCCAACTCATCGAGTTATCCTTGTATGGTTCAGTTCCTTGCGATATCAGTGTGAGATTATTTCAATGTAATCACCAGAAGAATCGCAATAATTACGATGGAGTTGTTCCTGGATTTCCTTAGCTTCGTTCATTAACAGAGGGTTATGAAGTTCTCAAAGAACAATATGAAAGAAGAATAGAAGACTGTAACATGCGATAGATAAATCATTAGATCAATCAAGGTGTTTCCATTTAGTTATAAAAAACTGTAATTTGTTTTCCTTGAAGGTATCAAAGGGTCGTTAACTCTGTCTATGTCATGATAAACAAGTACTGAGTTGACTTGGATTATAATCCCGTCCTCAAAATTTACTGCCTATAGCACTGTTTCCATTACTTGAAAATGGTACATGAGACATGCTCTGACGTTGCTTGAACATTTTATGCCCTGAGCTAAATACCATTATAGACACCTTATTTCTTTTTGTTCACTCGTTCCGACGTTTGCGTTGTTTCCAATACAATAACATATGTTTCCAATACAATGACAATAATGAAGTTGGAGCATTCGACAAAATGGGCAGCTGTTGTAGTGCTCACGATCTATGCTCGTTCTATATCAGAGCGAATAAAGGTTTTGGTCCATTAGTTAACGATGGGTTATTCACCAAATCCTCATGCTTCTGTGATCGTGCGTTTTACGAATGTCTCAAGAACGCCAATGATCTGGAATCTTTAAGAGTTGGCATCACATATTTCACTTTATTGTCTCCTCAATATATCGGTTACGATTATATCAAAACAGGCTGCGCACAAAACGTAGAGTAAGTACACATTGGATATAAACGGATTATTCACCTCCTGCGTTTCTGTCTTTATTGGATTGATCGACTCACAAAATTCTGTTCTCTACTTATTTCAAGGGATGTGGAGAAAAAGTGTATCATACCCACCACGAATTCATCGTCATCTGAAGAGCTGCAATGGTTCAGTAGTCCAGACTTCTGAAAAATCCGAACTATTATTAATCAGATGATTTGTAGAATGAATTATATGAATTGAACTGTTTCCGATTTGGTGTTGATTGATAGATAGTTAGGTTAAGACCATCTTTTTGAAAATCATTTCCTTACCGCTGAGAATTTTCTCGTTCCTGAGAAAATATCGAGAGGAATTTCGCATCGTTTTTCGATTCGATCGGAATGAAAAGTAGTGGAAGATGAATTCGATTCATTATCTTGGAAATATGACAATTTCAAAATTTGTTTCCCTCCAAATTCATGCATGAAATTTTTTTCAAGTTTCCCATGAAGTTCCCGCCTTCACTCAACACTAACGCACGCCTACATACACACACGTATCAGAAGTGAGCATACCCACGCCATAACATGTTAGAAATCCACGTGGCCAGACGTGAATTTTCATTTTACCCCAACATAAAACGATGTTGCTACTAATACTTCAAAAGATCATCATTAATATTCATCCATGCGCTTCACACTATTTCTGAGGTTATGATATCTCATAAATAATGGCAAACAACAAAGAAAAGAGTTGGTCATCAATACGACACATACGAGTGGGATAAATATCGATCTATAAAGAGATGAGAAAATCAATATTTTTATGGATGTTTTTTATTCGTCTGTGATATTTATTTTCGTTTGTCAATATCAACAATAACAACCACTCTCATGGCGGCGGGTATGAGCTTTTTAATTTTTCGGTTGCACGAAATAAAATTTGATTTTCCTGAATGAATTTGAGTTAACAAAATGTGAAGTGCGATTGAAGTTTTCTGTAGTAGTTGGAATGAGGTTAATAGAAAATATTTCGATCTGAAGTGCAAATCATCCAATCGACAAGTGGTCTCGCAAATTCCGAGAATTTGAACTCAACATTTTTATCCAAAAATTTTTTTTATATTAAAATCATCACATTTCCATTGATTGCGCATTACTAATATTAATGAATTGACTTTTTTTTCAGTGACCAAACAGGAGAAGAAGAAGAAGAAATCGGTGGTATACACTGACGTAACAGCCTTAGAATTCTCCATAAAAATAAACGGATGGCGATTAAAAAGGAGAAAGAAAAATTCTGAACACAAATTAGTAAACAATGAGGAACAATTGGACGAAGTTTTAATCGACTGCGCAACATCACTCAGAAACGTGAATCTACGTTCACTATCCTGTTATGGTTTTCGGAGTCCCATAATGATGGTGATTGATCGTTGTCCAAATATTCTGAATGTATGCACATCAGAATTTTTAACATTGACACCAGCAGAGTTATTTGCAATAGCTCACCGCTGGGTAGGTCTGGAATCTCTGACAATTTCACTAATTGACAGAAACACTGAGTCCGGCATATCAGAACTACTAAATATAACAAGAAATCTCAAATATTTCGCATTGAAAAATCATGTCTATGTGAATGAGATGCGTGGAACATTTTTCAAAGATTTACCATTTGAAACAATCGAAGAAATTAATTTGACAAGATGTGTCGCAATGATTCCAGAACTGTTTGCTGAGGTTGCGCATAAATTTCAACGATTACGTGCACTGACAATCAAATTATGTAATTTCATTGACGATGACATTATTATTGTGATATCTAAACTGAAAACTTTAGAGAAACTGTATATGGATAATATTCCATCAATGAGTGCACATATTTTTAATAGTTGCATTATAAATCTTGAATATTTAGAAGAACTATCGATACCGGATAATTGTTGGTTAAGAGATAACATCCTAGTCAATATATCATGGCATTGTCGGCAAATTAAATTGTTGGATGTGAGTTTGTGTACGGGAATAACAGATAAAGGTATAGCAAGTCTCATTCTCTTGAAGGAGTTGGAAGTATTGAAAATGAATTGGGTATTCCGAGTGAGTGATCAACCACTTGGTGATTTAACTCATCTCAAAGTATTAATGTGTTATGGTTGCCATGGAATACGCGACAATGGAATTATGAGACTGATCAAACTAGCACCATATCTCACCAAACTGAATTTATCTCAATGTTCGATAACTAATAGGACAATTGAAACGGCGATTGATGTTACCAATAAACGTAGGGATAAAATTGAACTTGAACTTAATGTTTTTGATACTGATACATGTTTATCAAAATTATATCCATTAGAAAAATCTCCTCTGTTACATATTATTTATACTGACATTACTGACAGTAAAACACAATTTTGGGAAAAATGAAGTGGTCGAAATTTTAGGTTAGTATCATCCAACAGAATTTTGTTACTGTTATCTCTCTCGTTTATTAAATGAATGATGAAGCTTCGTTGACGTTTGGATTGTTGAATGTTAATTTATCATATTGATGAAATTGAAAAATATGCAGGAGTTTCGTAATATACGACAAATGGAGATTTCTTTTATCTGAAGAATTGATTGGGATATAAAGTAAAAGCGATATGCAGCTCAAGACTGATTGTTTATGTTATAATCGATGTAAAAATGTATTATATGAGATAAGATTAAAAATCATTCCAATTATAACCAAAGTCTTAGTCGCAGTTGCATAAAATCGACTTCATGAGTGCCGCAGCGATTCCAACCTCACTCTCTAAATTATGCATGTTCTCAACCTTTCAAGGAATTTATAGTGCGGAAAATGCAATTTTTCCTACTACAGTTTCATAGATTGTTCCGTTATGACATAATTTTCTAGCAATTTCGATTTTCGAGTCCGAGTATCATCCAACATGTAGCAAGAAATATTTCTCATGACATCCACTCCTAACAATTCATAATTTTCGCGCTAGGCCATTGCGCAGATGAAAGGTGGTGTTGCGGATTCTCTCACTTTACCGCGCAGTCGTACAGACATAACCTCAAATCCACAATTCACATTCGGTAAAAAAAACAAGCAATAACCTCAAATTGACGTCAACAGTTTTTATGTAATATTGCAAACTAATGTTATGCATATACAGGAATATTAATATCATTTATTGTTTCAGATGAATAACGAATGACGTAGACAAACGATTTCATCAATCTGCACAACGAATTGTTCGATAACACACTTATGATAGCAAAAATATTAACAATAATATAAGGTTCGTAGCTGTATTCGTCAATTAATATTCGTCATATATTATTTGCATATTCGCCGGTAACATTTCAAGTCTCTCAGTGAGATTATCCTCATCGTACTCAGTGTGTTGCTTAATCACATTGTACTCCCCTAAATTGTAACGTTCGGAAGTTCCAAGTCACCAGTATCGTCATATGAACGAATCATCAACCAGGGTCAATTCATTACAAAATGCTCAAGGAGTAATTGCCAATCAACTCAACTAAAGATGCGTAAATTCAAACGCGCACAGGCACAAAATCAAGCGTCAATTGAACGGCATTTGGATAAAAAATTGGAATCATCGAGTGATGAAGAAAATGAATCAACAACTGAAGAATTACAGCGTGCTGTGAATGGAACGTTATCAACATACCAATATGAAGGTGGTGATCCAGAGAAGGCATTATCTTACCTCTCTGATGTTTTTCAATCTGGTGGTGCAATATGTTTGATATGCATTTCATCAGTGAAGAAAACTGATCCAATATGGAGTTGCGCTACGTGCTATTCGTTCATGCATTTACCATGTATCCAACATTGGATACGGGATAGTTTGACTTACAAACATGAAAAAGGAATACAACCACTATGGGCATGTCCGAAATGTCGTACAGAATACCCGGAGACTGATATTCCTAAAGAATACAAATGTTTCTGCGGTAATATAACAGACCCAATCTATCAACCATGGAACATACCACACTCTTGTGGAGAAACGTGTGGCAAACCATTGCAGCCCTCATGTGGTCACAATTGTGTGTTACTATGTCATCCTGGACCATGTCCTCCATGCCCAAAAATGGTAACAGTCAAATGCTTTTGTGAGAAAAGGCCAGCACAAATGAGACGTTGCAATACAAAACAATGGAGTTGTGGAAGTATTTGTGGAAAAAGTTTATCAAGCTGCCAACACACTTGTCAATCTGAGTGTCATTCAGATCCTTGTCCACCATGTTTATCAGTTGTATCAGCACCATGTCATTGTGGTAATGAAGAATTATTGAAGCAATGTAACAAATCAGTTTGGAAATGTACCAAAAAATGTGAGAAAAGTTATCCATGCAAAGTTCATGCATGCGAAGAGTTTTGTCATCGTTCCAATGACTGCGGGGATTGTCCACTCGCTAAAAACCGCACATGTCCATGTGGCAAGAAGAAGTACAATGTTTCATGCAAAGAGCAAACGGTACCGACATGCGGCGATACGTGTGGAAAGATATTGGACTGTCAGTCTCATTATTGCAATATGCGATGTCATACAGAAGGTTGCGGGCAATGTCTCGAAGTAGTAACCAAAACCTGCCGTTGTGGCAGCTATTCAAAAGAAATAGCGTGCGCTAAAGATTTTCATTGCAATAAAAAGTGTACGCAAATGCGTCTATGCAATCGTCATCCATGTAACAAGAAATGTTGCGATTGTTTATTGACGAATAAATACAACGCATGTGAAAAAGTATGTGACACTACGTTGAATTGTCGCAAACATAAATGTCCAGTACCATGTCACAGTGGACCATGTTATCCGTGTCCACGCACAGTTGTTATTCAATGTCGTTGTGGTAATAGTAAAATAACAGTACCATGTGGTACAAAACGTGTCAAACCACCACACTGTAAAAAATTGTGTAAAATACCACCAGTTTGCCATCATCCAAAGCGTGAATCGCACAAATGTCATCAAGGACCATGCCCGCCGTGTCGTAAAATTTGTAATTTAACCTATAAATCATGCAATCACACTTGTCCAGCGGTTTGTCACGAGAAGATATGGATCAAAGTGCAAATTAATGGTGCTGTTGGTAAACCAATGGGTCCATGGGAAACTCCAAAAGAAGTAATGCAACAAAAAACACTTCCTTGTCCACCGTGTGAAGTTCCAGTGATGGTTACATGTCTTGGTGGTCATGAAACATTGCCGTGGCCATGTCACAAAGCCATTTCATCATCATGTCAACGAGCATGTGGTCAATTGCTGAAATGTACCAATCACAATTGTGAATTACTTTGTCATAAACTTGGTGAGAGTGATGAAGAATCAAAGTGTATGGACTGCGAATTACCGTGTGCTTTACCACGACCACAAGGATGTTCACATGCATGTCCTAATGTTTGTCATCCATCACCATGTCCACCTTGCAAACAAATTGTTCGCATTGCGTGTCATTGTGGCATCAATAGTCTGTACAAACGCTGTTCGGAATTAACCAATGCAACAAATGAAAAGCGCGATGTATTACTACGATGTGGCAATCAATGTCCAAAAAATTATTCATGCGGACATCGCTGTATTGATGATTGTCATTCAGGTTCATGTCGTGGTCCTGAGAATTGTAATAAACGTGTTAAAATCACGTGCAAATGTCAGAGAATTAAGAGAAATGTTCAATGCATTCAAGTACAAAAAGGAGAAGTTAAAATTGAATGCGACAATCAATGTCGTGAATTGAAATTGGAGAAAGAGCGTTTGAGAGAAATTGAAATGGAGAAGAAGAAACGTGACGAGGAAATACGAAATCAGAAAGAAATTGAGAAATTTGAGAGAAAGTTCAAACCGCGACGTAAAGGAAAAGATAAATTGGAATCAAATCAGGATAATTCGAGTAGAAACGATTGGAATATTATGAAGAAATTTATTTTATTTGGAATTTTATCAGGTACAATCATTAGTTTGTTCATTTTATTCGGAGAAAAATTGACAAACAATTAGGTCAAATAATCGATTTTAATTACACTCATGGGTAGGAATGAATTTATTCAGTAAACCAAAGGCAATT
This sequence comes from Meteorus sp. PSUC_FEM 10030008, assembly GCA_018881525.1. Classification (NCBI taxonomy): domain Eukaryota; kingdom Metazoa; phylum Arthropoda; class Insecta; order Hymenoptera; family Braconidae; genus Meteorus; species Meteorus sp. PSUC_FEM 10030008. The sequence goes on along the minus strand of JABMBR010008595.1, from coordinate 8,836 downwards.
AGTAGTTTGATGATCAATTAACTTACGTGCGTTAATCAAATGCTCAGGATATATAAGCACGTCGAAGGAATGTCAACAGTACCACAACATTAGTGACTAGAATTATAACACACGCCCAATCTTCTTCATCGAGAAATTTATACTTCGGCGGAATTTTCGGAGGTCTGGAAGATGAAAATAAATATAATGAAATGATCCAAAGTCAATTTTTTAATGATCAGTGTACTGAAATGCTGACAAACTTTTATCGATAAATATCACTGAAAAGAATCTCAGAAATACTTGACTAGAATGTTTGCTGAGGTTCTCACATGTATTCCATCAATTCAGCAGTATTAAGAACTTGTGGTCTAACATGATGAAGCACAAGACACGAAGCCTGTTCGCCTGCTTCCATCGCACCATCTACAGTGCCCGGGAATTCATTCGCATATTCACTAGCTGCGAAATAAACTCTAGAAAAGAAATATTCCGACTATTTATTATCACTCCTACACTCATTTTTTAAATATATAAAGAATTAAGAGGATGATTCATGGTGAATCACCTTTTCAGTGGCACCAACATGGGGTTTATGTGATTTTCAATGGAACACGGTTTGAGAACTGCCATTGGGTTTTGTACTTGGTATTCGTGGTATTGTGAATATTCATTTGTGCAATCATCATGTGAACTGTTTCGAAACGATTTTTCCAATGTTTGCAATACGTTTTCTAATTTTTCAGACTCAGTTGTTCTCTCATTGAGAAATCCCGCGAGCACGTGAACTTGTCCACCATTTTTAACTTCACACTTTTCAAATGATGCATCGTAAGCCAATTTTAAATTCGTTCCGCTATCCAAAGTGGAAATGATACCACCGGTATATTTTGGACGCCAAAAAGGCGACTTGTATTCAATTTTGAAGAAAACATTTTCCTCGGTGTGATATAACCTCTGTGTTGTCATTACATCTTTTGATATGATCGGTTCGATGATGATTGCAGTGCTTGTTGGAGGTGGGACTGCAATTATAACATAACCGCATCTGATGTGTATTGAGATTAATTGAAATCAATTTCAGTGGTATAATTTCATCCGATGATATTACAAAAACGTACTTGTACGTTTTCAATGGAGTCGTAACCCAAACACGGATGTCATTGTATTCAATTTTTTTCACAGCTTCTGAATATCGAATTATTCCACTGTATTCTAGAATTTTATTCTTCAAACGTTTGACTATCTCCATCATACCACCCTGTATTGGAATAATTTCAGTTCTTTCACGCACAACACAGAAATGTCCAAACGTAGAACAGTTGATCTATGAATTTCATTTATGTGATATGAAAAATGGCGACATACTTCAATGAAAAATCTGGTGCTATTGCTCATTGTTAGTTTAAAGCGTCGAAAGAATCCACCGGCATTGTGCAACATAACTAATAACCATAAACATGAAATATTATCCAAATTAGAAACACCACAAGCTCCGTAAATCATGCTCTGGCAAAATAACCTAGCTCTGGATGTTAACACTGTTTGTTGAAGAAACTCATTCACACTTATATTCGCAATTGTTTGAGAATTGAGGTCTCTTTTTGGACATGTATTGAATCGTGATTCCATACTGGATAAGTGCAACTGAAAACATCGGAGAATCCATCATAAATCACATAATTCAATCGTCAACGAACAAACATCAACTACTCCAATGACATGCAACTGTCTCTATATTAATTTGTTTTCTGAAATCGTTGGAGTCTTCATTCAGTTAAATATTTGATGTTGAGAGTTCTATTACCGATTTGATGAAGTAATAAATCTGACAAGCTTCAATTGTTGACATATTGTCGTACATTTGCGGGCCAGTTTTTGTAAAAACCACGCGCTGTTTTTCATCATTTGGACAAGAATGACTCAAAGTCAGATCAAGCTCATTCACATAACGAGAAATGTGTTTTTGGAATGTATGAGCATAGAATCCATCATCACCAATTTTCAATCGTCCACCTTCACTTTCTGTAAACATTTTTGAATTATAATTCGATTTACAGGTTATGAAGTTGTGACAATGAAATAATTGCAAAATCTATGAAACCGTATTGTTCAATTATGAGCACAGAGAGCCCTGCACGTCTTTTCAAAATGTTATATGCTGCGGTCAATCCAGTTAATCCACCACCAATAATGACGACATCAAAATCATCGTAATCAAGATCTGAAGCATCAGAACTGTCGTCAGATTCCATTCAAAAAATATTGATGGTTTTCAAAAAAACAATATGAACATTCTGAAGACGGAGTTTGGTTGGTGATGCGATATGAATTTGTTTCAATAGAAGTTCAAATGTACGAGACACAGTCCCAGTTCCATTTCCATAATCAACATTACCGTTATTTTTGTTCATTTATCATAATTTTTTTCAATTAATGTGAGAATGAAAAAAATTGTTCATATGGTTCGTCATTATATGATTAATAGTCGATGATGGTCGAAGTATTTCACCTTGACTCACTCAAAAGTTTTATCAAATGATAAATATTCTTTCCAATCACTGATGACGTGCTGTTCTTCACGCATGATCCGATGCGTGATGATATCATAGTCTCCATTGAATATTTATATCAGAGAATATTTTTATATTATGATGAAATGAAACAGACGAATAATCTTCATGGTGTTGGAAAAAAAATGGCTGTATTTTTAATCATTGTTTCATTTCAGTACGAAGTATACAATGTTTGCTTAAGTTGAAACTTATTAGTACTGATATTGAGTGAGAACCGCTTCCCAAATTTCTGAATACATTTCTCTGAGTAATTCGATGACCTGTGCAACTTCAGGTGGCTTCTCTGGACAGGTGGTTTTTGTGCAACCTTCGATATAGTGTGGCAATTGTTCTGCAACGAAAAATCAAAGTTCATATAGCTAAACCGAGCCAACCATACGTTACACCCGTATTTGATTTCAGTTGGAAGGATAATCTCATTTGTATTGTTTCAGAGCAAACAATTTGGTTATGATCATTTTAGCAGTTCCAATAAGGTGCACACTAACGGGTGATCACTCTCCAAAAATAAAAAAAAATGAGAGACAGTCTAATTCATAGCATGAACCAATGCGCATTGAAGAAGAAAAGTCAAGTCAGAACAGAAAATCATGGTCTTGTACCTTTGAAGAATTCTCCGTTCTCAGTTCAATCCTCATTGTATAAAATACAGGGCCCATACATCTCTACCAATTGTTTTACATCTCCGGGTGTAACAAGGTGATCTTGTGCATTGGACAGCATTGCCATGACACTGAGGACAGCAATAAAGATGACAGATTGGATCTTCATTTTGTATGAGAAATTTCCTATTGACTTATCAAACACTCAAAATTTGAAGACAAACAATAAGTATTGTTGAATTTTTTACGTCGGATACTGGTGACAACGTAAAGAAGTCGTGACTTTTTATATATAAAAAATGGAGTATACTCCATTCGGAACGTAGAAGTGGACAATATTTATCTCGTGGGTATATCCAATGCGAATAGTAATTACGATAATACTGACAATTAAAATCGAATGTATATTTCATAGGAAATTCTCAAATATTTATCCCCGTATCAATCATCGTTAAAGGAATTCTAGATTCATCAACGATTCGAAGTTCTATTCTCCTATTGAGATTTGTTTGCGTTGATATGATTACAATAATTGTTACGACAAAAAAGAAAAATAACCTAACCCCGACAAGCATAAAACAAACAATCGAACAATTTTCAATTTTGATTTCATATATTTAAATATAATCAAGATGATTGCAGAAATCTTTATTGCCGGTGAAATAATTTTTTTTTCTGTCGACCAGTTGGTAATGTAGATGTTCTTTCGAACCACATCAGATAAGTCGGCACGGCATAAGCGCGCGCATACACGCCGGATCAGTGCTGCCAAAACGTGGGATTTTTTTACCCCCTCTATACACGTCATTTATACGTTCTTCAGGCAAGTGTGGTGCTATGGAAGAGGTAGAAAAATCCCACATTTTGGCAGCACTGCGCCGGATTGAGCCGGTGTGAAAAATATCAATTTAGTGAACGCAACCTCGTTCTTCCGTGTACATACACGTGTACATGGCTGTACGGTATTAATTTTATGTATCGTATCAAAATTTATTTTTCTAATTGACATAAATTCATCAATAATTGTGTGAAAATGTTGGTTTTATTTGAAACACCAGCGGGTTACGCTATTTTCAAGGTAATTCATCCACTTGTTGAGTTCATAAAAATAATTTTAAGTCCATATTTAGCGGTTTGTAACTCATTTCTGCACGTGCTCAGCGTCTTTTTTGAAAAATTATTCCGAAAGAATAAAAACAAAGTACATGTATTCTATTACAACTGCGATGATGAAACTAAATTTTATTTCCTTTTACAGCTATTAAATGAGAATAAGTTGGAAAAGACCGAGAATTTGTATCATGACTTTGAGACACCCGAAGCCGCTAGTAAAATGTATGTATAACCTCAAAATTTTACAATTTATACATGGATGAAGCAGAAAGCAGGCGATACGTTGTATAATGATTTAAAAATGCATTCTGCACTTTAAATAAGAGCAGATTTTGAAATTAGAACCGAATTTAATGTATAGTCGAAGTAGAAAAGGGGGAAAACTTCATCATATTGATATCAAAATAGCGAATAATGGTGTTTTTTCATTCACTCGAACTCCAATACGAATCGTTAATGATCATCATTAGGAGTCGAATTCCTTCGTTGACATCGAGAACTTGTTTTATAATATTTTTTTTCATTCAGATTGAGATTTGTCGGAAAGTTCAATAACACGATGTCTAGAGTCAGAAAATAAATCAGTACATTGCCAGATTCAGTCAAATGAATGATCTAACCAATAAATTATCTGTTTTCCAGCATAAAATTGAAGCATTTTGAAAAATTTGCTGATACAACTGAAGCGTTGGCAGCAACAACAGCAGCAGTTGAAGGAAAATTATGTAAATCCTTGAAAAAGACATTGAAAAAATACTGCGGGGATTTACAAGATCAGTTACTTGTAGCCGATGCAAAATTGGGTAATGCAATCAAAGAGAAATTGAGCTTAGCTTGTGTGAGCAATTCGTCAGTCCAAGAGTTGATGCGATGTATCAGAAGTCAAATGGACAGCCTGTTGGCGGGTTTACCCAAAAAAGAAATGACAGCAATGGCATTGGGTTTGGCTCACAGTCTATCTCGATACAAATTGAAATTTTCACCGGATAAAGTCGACACAATGATCATCCAAGCCGTTTGTTTACTTGACGATCTTGATAAAGAATTGAACAATTACATTATGCGCTGTCGTGAATGGTACGGTTGGCATTTCCCTGAACTTGGAAAAATTATCAGTGACAATGTTGCATTCGTTAAAACTGTTAAAATAATTGGTACACGTGAAAATACATCATCGTCCGATCTATCAGATATTTTACCAGAAGAAATTGAAGAGAAGGTGAAGGAGGCCGCTGAGATATCAATGGGAACTGAAATTTCTGAAGATGATATATTAAATATTCAACATTTGTGTGATCAAGTCATTGAAATTTCTCAATATCGATCACAATTATATGAATATTTGAAAGCAAGAATGATCGCAATGGCGCCTAATTTGACTGTGTTAGTTGGTGAACTTGTTGGTGCACGTTTAATATCATCTGCTGGTTCACTGATTAATTTGGCAAAACATCCAGCGTCAACTGTACAAATTCTAGGTGCTGAAAAAGCGCTGTTTCGTGCACTGAAAACTAAACGTGATACACCCAAATATGGTTTAATTTATCATGCACAATTGATTGGACAATCGTCAACGAAAAATAAAGGAAAAATGGCACGTATGTTGGCGGCTAAAGCAGCATTAGCAACTCGTGTTGATGCATTAGGTGAAGATGGCACTTTTGATCTCGGTGCTGAGCACAGAGCAAAATTAGAATCACGATTGCGAATATTGGAAGAGGGTAATCTACGTAGAATTAGCGGTACTGGTAAAGCTAAAGCTAAATTTGAAAAATACCATTCCAAAAGTGAGATATTGCAATATCCTGCTGCTGCTGATTCGACTATACCTGCGAAAAAAAGATCGCATTCAGATTCAGAAGTTAAATTAAAAATTGAAGAAATTAAGGCAGAAGAAGATCCAACCACACCCATGGAAACGGAAACGTCGTCAAAGAAAAAGAAGAAGGGGAGGAAGAGCGAGGGTGGTGAACCGTCTCCGATTGTACAAGATGAAGTGGAAGTTGCTCCAGAATCTGAGGGTAAGAAGAAAAAGAAGAAGAAGATGAAACAAGAAACAGAAGAAATTTCACCGGAACCCGAACCTGAACAGTCTGAAGATATTTCTGAAGGTATGTCAATCATTCAATAGAATTTTCATGAAGATTCTCGTTTTTATACCAACGATCTAACAATATTCACTTTATTTATTAATTTTCAGAACCGAAGAAGAAGAAAAAAAAGATAAAGGCAGAACCAAGTGAAGAAGCAGAATTAGTTGAGGAAGTTGCTGAGGCTCCAACAAGTGAGAAAAAAAAGAAAAAGAAGAAAAAATCACAGTCCACTGAATGAATAGAATAAAATAAAGATGAACATGATGGAGAATACTATGAGATGGGGTTCTCGTCGCTTTTAAATTCCCGTAATAAACTTTAAGACAGAGAAAAGTTATTTTTTTCTTCCCAGTTGTAATGTTTACTTCGGGAAAAATGTATATTACATTACTATTATTACAATTATATTATTAATTTCTTTTCTATAATTTCGATGCGATGTATATTGAAATTTTTGGAATAATAAAAATTGTCCGAAATTCATTCAGAAGTAAAAGTGGAAGCTGAACACTGGAATCAAATGAATGAGGACAAAACAAAAATTTATCTTTTTTCTTTATTTATTTGAACATTCTAATTGTACTATACGCTCATCATATTTTTCCATTTTCATTCGCTTCTTTTTCAATTATAATAATGAACATAAAATTTAGCGTTTGCTTTGTTCATTCTTTTCATCAACGGTATGAAAACATCAAGAAATGATTGCATATACAAATTTAGTTCATGTTCGATATTATTCACAATTTGATATTAAATCCACTGTTATTCCTTCTCCATTCATTCTATAGTTTTCGACATCATTAATTTATTTTTGTTTATACTTAATGCTCGAATAAATGCAATAAAGGTATGGGTTATGTTCCCTTGCACATCGTTCTTCGTTACCCACGAAATTAATTATCATAAATTGTTCTTTAATGTGCTACATAACACGCAAAGCCACGAATTTTCTTAATAATTATCAAAAAAATTACGATATATGTGTAAAGTACAAGATTCTATTCTGTTCGATTTGACAAAGAAACTCGCGATCCATAACGTATACACATGAAAATAACATGATTGGTATTATTATCTCGGACGAATTACTCCCTTTCATTCATTTTTTTTTGTGTACAAAAACTGAAATACACAATTACAGACTTATTACATGAATAGTTCATTCAATTATTTTCATCATTATATTAAAAATTGCACTATTGAAAGTGTAGGTTATGTTTGAAATTAATTCACCCAACCATGAATGCTATTTTGGAGTTTGAATTATAATATAATGAAATATTCGACTGAAGGCTTCATGAGATTTATTATTTCTCATAATAAAAAAATACTCAATCTTCTCTTTTTGTCTTTACACTTTCGTGTAATTGTTTGATTAAGATGAAATTCCTATGTCATCATTCATTCTCCCCATATTCCAATTTCAAATATTCTTTCATATAATTGTTAGTAAATATATATGTATATATTATCCATTATTTATAGTTATATGAATGTTATTCCTATCGGATGTTTGTTTCATTTATTTCTTTTCGCAGATTATCATATAAATAAGTAAATATTCTCTCAATAAGAAAACTGACTCATGTTCAACCTAAATTTGTACAAAATATGACTGTTTGAAGATGAGTTTACTAATTAAATGTATCATAACCCAACTTTTTTCATGTTCATATACAGAAATCAAAAAAAAACTAAATAAACATCGGACTGTTCTTCAACTACGTTTTTCAGACCGCCGAAATAAAATACAAATAATCTTCATGACTATCCCTACATATTGCTTCGAGCAAAAAAGAAAAATTCAATCCGTTGCCGAATCAGTTATTATTCAAACGTCTCCCAATTCACTTTCTCCATTCAATAAGTTTTTGTTGGCCAATTGTCTCTACACATTTTTCATATAACAACAAAAAAAAGAAAATAATGTGAGTCGGAAAAGAAATTTTTGTAGAATCGAATATATTTCATTTTTAATTGTCGCATTATCAATTGATCCTTTTCGATTGTTATCAATTATCGATTCTCATTATCAAACACAAAGAGAATTTATATTTGTCTACGTAAATATATATCTATCATCATCATAATTATGTATATCGTTCATAAATTCTTGTATATAAGAAAAAAAGAGATCTTCTACAAGGGAGCGAAAAAATTACACTTGAATTTTAACTAAAGAGTCACTTATTGCACGCAAAAGAGAAGATCTACATTGCATATGGCTAATAATCATAGCGTGCTGTAATATATAAATATAGAATTTTATGTATAATAGTGCGAATTGTGTGTCCCTTATATCTTATCTACAAAATTAATATATCAATCGTTCACCGCTAAATATATCTTCGAACATTTGTATATCATGTAAATGAAATCCTACAAAAAAAAAAAAGTTTGATATCTAGATAGAAAATCGCAATCAAATCTCTCACAATATTTTTCAATATATATGATATGATATATATAT